>PISX010006377.1:47810-98280 GCA_004024625.1 Mellivora capensis
GGCTAGTGATGATGAACATTTTTTCATGTGTCTGATAGCCATTTGTATGTCTTCATTGGAGAAGTGTCTGTTCATGTCTTCTGCCCATTTTTTGATATGATTATCTGTTTTGTGTGTGTTGAGTTTGAGAAGTTCTTTATAGATCCTGGATATCAACCTTTTGTCTGTACTGTCATTTGCAAATATCTTCTCCCATTCAATGGGTTGCCTCTTTGTTTTGTTGACTGTTTCCTTTGCTGTGCAGAAGCTTTTGATCTTAATGAAGTCCCAAAAGTTTGTTTTCACTTTATTTCTTCTCTGATCTTTCTTATTTCCTTTTAGTAAATTTGGGCTTCATTAGTTCCTCTTTTTCTAGTTCCTTTAGGTGTAAAGCTAGATTGTTTATCTGAGATTTTTCTTGTTTCTTGAGGTAGGGCTTATCATCATAAACTTCCCTCTTAGAACTGCTTCTATTGCATCCTATATATTTTGGCATCTTGTATTTCCATTTTCATTTGTCTCAAAGTATTTTCATTTCTCCTTTGATTTCTTCATTGACCCATTGATTGTTCAGTAACATGTTGTTTAATCTCCACATATTTGTGAGGTTTTTTTCCCATCATATTCTTGTAATTCTTTACAAGGTTCCTACAAATGTAGTTAGAAATAACGTGCTATGATTTCAATTTTCTTAAATCTTTTGAGACTTATTTTGTGGGCTAATGTATGTTCAATCCTGGAGAATGTACTATATTCAATTTAGAAGAATGTGTATTCTGCTTTTGGATGAAATATTTTATATATATATATATATATATATATATATATATATATATATATATATAAAATCCATTTGGTCTAATATGTCACTTAAGACTGATATTGATTTTCTGTCTAGGTAATATATCCATTGGTGTAAATAGGATATAAAAGTCCCCTACTATTATTATATCACTGTAAGTTTCTCCCTTTAAGTCTGTTAATATTTGGTTTTTTTTTTTCAAAAGATTTATTTATTTGACAGGCAGAGATCACAAGTAAGCAGAGTGGCAGCCAGGGAGAGAGGAAGAGAAGCAGGCTCCCCTCAGAGCAGAGAGCCCGATGTGGGGCTCCATCCCAGGACCCCAGGATCATGACCTGAGCTGGAGGCGGAGGCTTTAACCCACTGAGCCACCCAGGTGCCCCTTAATATTTGTTTTATATATTTAGGTGCTCCCAAATTAAGTGCATAAAAATTTATAAATGTTATACCTTATTGGATGAGCTCTTTATCATTCTGTAATGTCCATCTCTGTCTTCTATTACACTCTTTGTTTTAAAGCCTATTTTGTCAAGTATAGCTATCCCAGCTTCCATTTGCATGAAACATCTTTTCTCCATTCCTTCACTTTCAATTTGTGTGTCCTTATATCTGCAGTGGGTCTCTTGTAGGTAGCACGTATATGGGTATTTTTTTTCCATTCAGTCCCTCTATGTCTTGATTGGAGAGTTTCACCCATTTATATTTAAAGTAATTTTTAAATTTTTCAATTAAAATATAATGTATTATTAGCCCCAGGGGTACAGGTCTGTGAATCGCCAGGTTTACACACTTCACAGTACTCACCATAGCACATACCCTCCTAAAGTAATTTTCATAGGTATGTACTTACTACCATTTTGTTAATTGTTTTCTAGTTGTTGTAGCACCTTTCTGTTCCTTTCTTTTTCTCTTGCTTTCTTCCCCTGTGGTTTTTCTCTAATGTTTATGTTTAGATTCCTTACTCATTATCTTCTGTGTATCTACTATAGGTTTCTGTTCTGTTGTTACCATGAGGTTCACATATAAATACATATGTCTATTTTAAATTGATAGTGTATTAAGTTTGAACACATTCTAAAACTCTACATTTTTACTCCCCAACCCTTCATTTTTTATGTTTTTGATATCACATTTTACATCTTATTTTGTATATCTCTTAAGTATTATAGTTATTTTTACTACTTTTGTCTTTTAACTTTCATACTAGCTTTATAAATTATTGATCTGTTGCCTTTACTATATAATTTCTTTTTTTTTTAAGATTTTATTTCTTTATTTGTCAGAGAGAGAGAGAGCGAGAGCGAGCACAGGCAGGCAGAGTGGCAGGCAGAGGCAGAGGGAGAAGCAGGCTCCCTGCCGAGCAAGGAGCCCGATGCGGGACTTGATCCCAGGACGCCGGGATCATGACCTGAGCCGAAGGCAGCCGCTTAACAGACTGAGCCACTCAGGAGTCCCTACTATATAATTTCTTATAAGACCAGTTGAGTAGGTTATGAACTTCCATAGCTTTTGCTTATCTTCTTCAATTCTGAATGATCACTTTGCCAGGTAGACTATTCTTATTTGGAAGTTTTTTCTTTCCAGCACTTTGAATATATCATTCCACTCCTTTCTGGCCTGAAAAGTTTCTGCTGATAAATTGTTGACAGTTTTACAGGGGTTCCCTTGTACATAAGTTGTTTTTCTCTTGCTGCTTTTTATATAATAATTGTATTCATCAGCTCTATGACTTTTATTTGGTACTTTCTTATACTTTCCCTTTGTTGAAGTTCTCAGTGTGTTCATCCATTCTCTTTAGCTCAGCGAGCATGTTTGTGATGACTTGAACTCTTTACCAGATAAATTACTTATTCATATTTTACTAAGGTTTTTTTCTGGAGTTTTATTTTATTATTATGTGTGTAACATATTTCTTTGTTTCCTCATTTTGCTTGACTCTCATTTGATACAAATGTTTTTACAAGTGTGTTTATTTTTATGTAGTAGGTGAAACATCTCACCCAGTCTTTTTTTTTTATTTTTTTTTTATTTCTTTTCAGCGTAACAGAATTCATAGTTTTACACCACACCCAGTGCTCCATGCAATGCGTGCCCTCCACAATACCCACCACCAGGCTCCCCCAACCTCCCACCCCCCGCCCCTTCAAAACCCTCAGGTTATTTTTCAGAGTCCATGGTCTCTCATGGTTCATCTCCCCCCAGTCTTGAAGGAGCATCCTTGTATAGGAGATGAACCTTACTATTTAACTTTGCCCTAGATCTTGTTTGTCTCCTGAACTTTTGTGATTGCTAAGAAGCCTGATTTATTCTTGATAGAACCCTATTATTAAAGGTATGCCAAATGTTCCAGAAGACAGGATCTCATCAGCACCTAATTTCAAGCTGATTGGAAGCTAGAACTTTAGGAAGCAGCTTTTAATATATATAAATACATACTGTCCTGTGGGGTTGCAATTGTAAAGCCAGTTGGCCTTCAAACCATGTGACCTGGAAAAGTCCCCTCAGGAACAGTTGCAAAAATCAGGGCTCCAGACAAGCATATGAGCTCCTTTCTGGGAGGTAATGGTGACCTTTAGTGAGGTCAAGAGAGAGCACAAAAATGGCATCCCCTGCTGTGTTTCTTGAGAGCCTCTAGATGTGTGGTAAGATTAAAGCCTGTACCTCAGACTGAAGCTCTAGGACGAGTATATAGACCTTTCTCACAAGAAGACTAGGGTATTTATTTGGTCTGCTGTCTGTGCAGTGCCTTGGAGTGTTAGCCCACCGGGAACCATCTCCCTGATTGTTTCAGATCCATGGGGCCCAGAAAAAGAACTACTCCCTTGACCACCAAACCTAAGTGCTCAAGGGGCATCCCCTGTATAAGCTACATGTATGGCTTTAAAGGGGCCATAGGAGCAGCACAGAGGTGGGTCCCCTGCTAGCAGGTTAGAAGGAAAATGCAAAAATGGCACTTGCCAGTGACTCAGTCCCCAGAGATTTTTAACAAGCTCCTGTCCTTCTAATAGATGTTTTAAGATTAGCAAATTAATCTTATCACTTGGTCTAGGTGCTTTTCCAACTGCTGGTTTTTCACTGAGTCCCAGGCTAAATGAATCTTTATGTGAGCTCTTTAAAAGTGGAATCTTCATTCCTGACAGCACTCTGGTTCTCCTGGACATAACCACATTGGTTTTCAGAGCCAAATATTTTGGTGACTTGTCTCTCTGGGACAGATCCCAAGGGCTGGGATGCCTGATGTGGAGCACAAACCCTTGGTTCCTTAGGGATAAGCTCCATATTTGTGAGATCCCTCACAATTGTGGGTCATCATGCCAGAGGTGGGATTTTAGCAAGACTACATTTCTGCCTCTCCTACAATCTTGATATGGTCCTTTTATCCTTTGTTGTGAAGATGCTGTTCAGCAAGTTTTCAGGTCTTTTCAGAAGGAATCATTACATAGGTATCTATAGATTCATTGTGTCTGTGGGAGGTAAGTTCAGGATCTTCCTAAGCCATCTTCAGGCTAAGATCTTAAAATCTCCATCTTCAGGCTAAGCTCTTAAAATTTCCATTTTTAACAAACTTCTCCAGTGCTACCTTTTCAGTCAACATCTGTCCACATTTGAAACACACTCTACCACATGCAAGGTATATTTTGGTCTTTCTTGACTCTGGAAAGAAGCATGCACGCGTGCACACACACACACACACACACACACACACACACACACCACTGCCCCACCTAATAGAGAAACAAGTCTGAGAAAGCGAAGAGGACTTCCATCTCTGAACCAATAAATTATCCTCAGAGATGATTGCTTGAGTCTAAAGTACATAAGAACATTTTGTGCGTAAGAATTGTTTGTGGAATGAGTTAATGAATGGATAACAGTTGAGTCCAAGGAGGGGACAAGGAGATGCTACATTCAGTAGGAATCTATAGGACTGGACAAAAACTTTTGCATATCCTGTGTTGAAGAGCTGCCAGGGAGAAGAAATGCTTAAGGCCAAGGAAAAGTACTATAAGAGGAAAACTTAAAGAGGAGTATGAAGCTTGGAAGGAACCACATATGAAATAAAATGTCATTTATTCTTTTCTAATCACAATTCAGTTTAATGAGGAGATTTGGCAGGGAGGGGGCCCTGGATGGAATAAAGATGCTCTATTAACCAAAGAAGCCAGTGGAGATTACGTAGTCAAATAAACTGTAACGGTCTTCCCTAATTTACCAGCTGTTTCCTTTCTGTTGAATGGAAATAGAAAAATTTAAACCTCCTAAACTCAACATAAAAATAATTCCTTCAGACTCTAGAGAGCATGATCAGGTTCTTACAAGAGAAACTATTCAGCAGTGACTTAATAATGCATCCTCAGAATACAAATTCAAGGGACCAGACATGGAATGTTCATCAGCCTTTCTAATGACATTCACAGAGTTATTTTTAAGCTTAATCAAATGAGTCTCAGACAGCTTTTGAATATGGAAAGGATGATACACAAATGTTTGTGCCAATTTCTGGCTATGCACTTTGCTTAAAAATTGACTTGGACTAACTAGATTTTGGCTGAAGGGTTTTCTTGGTAAGAACACAGTAAAATATGTGGGCATTTCATCTGAACTGGGGAAGGTGTCATTTCACTTTGGGTCTCGGGGTTGTAAAAGTTCAGCTAGGTGACAAAGTGACAAATTCTCATTACACCATTTAACAAGATTTTATAGATTACATGTTGAAGTAGGTGATTTCCATTACCATTTCCTGGATGGGGAATACATTGAAATCTTCTATTAAAAGGATAATAAATGACTCAAAACATAAAAATTAAACATGTTCCCTTCATTTGCTTTTTTGCCTTAGAAATGCAAATTAATAATACAATTTAGAACTAAAATAAAGCATCTAACTCAAAACATTTGTTTCACAAATGAAAAAAAATTGTCAGGTTTAATTCAAAGTTAGAGCACTTAATAGTTGATTGGATTTTTGATAGCACTGCTGACTTAGTATGACTGAAAACCTTACTTTGATTTTCCATATATGCACTGAAAAGACCATGCTCCCTAAATAATATCCCATAATGGACAGTTATCATTTCCCTCAAAGTCCTTATCTTCAGATCTTTCTCACAATATGCTGGTTTCTAGGAAATACCTGGTGGAATAAAGCAAAGAGAAGAAGGGAGACCCTTGCAAAATCTTACCAAAACTACCAATTCATGTGAAGAGAAAAAAAAAATCATTTTTTCCTTGGCTAAAGTAATTTAGTTTGGCTTTCCACATGACCCAAATTCACCAGATAATTACCAGTTCTCTGTTTCTCTTCATGCCATTTTGGTCTGGCCTTTGAATCCTGAGTGTACCCACAGTCCAAGGGATTAACTGAAAATTTCCCCTGACATTATTAAATCCATATACCATGCATTTTATGGCCTGCTGCAGGACCCCAGATTGCCAGCACTAGGGAATATGCTCAGGAGCTTGTCCCGTGTCCCCAGATCAGATAAAGGAAAAGAAGTTATTTGAAAATATAGCTGGGGTTGCAGACTATACAAGGGTGGAAATATGTCTCTCTTATGTCATTTTATCCTCACCAGCTTGCACACTACCTGGCAGTAAGATAGAAGCGGCTGGATAAATATTTATTGAAAGCACATATAAATAAATAAATAGAAAATCAAAAAACCTAATGTAGAAAGCTGAGACAGTGAAATGTAACTTACCTCTGGGTTATTGTAAAAAAAAAAACTGCCAGTTTGTCAGATCTGTATTACACACACAAAAATTTGCTCTGGTGTGGCTGAATACAGATAGTAAGAACAACTAGAAATAACAATTAGTGGACACTTCTATGTGTCAGGCACTGCTCTAACTAAGTCCTTCATAGGTATTAATTCATTTTAACCAAAGCAAACCTATGTAGCAGACATTGTGATTATGCCATCTGGCAGACAAGGAAACTAATGGGTTGAGAGTCTCATAAATTTTCTCAAAGATCCCCATCTAAAAAGGGCAGAGAAACAAGATATTAGACACATACTCTTAATCACTGTGCTCTGTTAACTCCAAAAATTAATGTTAAACCTAATGAAGATAGCTGATGACTCAGGATACTTGTGCTAGGGGCTCACCCTCCACATCTTCACCCACCTTCTGAGAAGTGTGGCTGTGTTGGAGGTTATTTGTTAGTGTCATTGGCCACTAAAGGAGAAATATCCAAATAGGTGCTTTTATGGAATCTTAGCAAATCTTGGAACCTTGTGGGGTTTCACTTCCACTGAGAGCCACGCAAAGGTGACATGCGGGCCGCTGTTTATAGAAAGTCCTCAACAAAAAAGGTTGAAACAGCTAACACGGCCCTCCCCTAAATGGCACCTGATTTTTTGCCATAGATTAAATAGCCTGTTTCTTTAAGGACCTTTCCTTAGGATTCTCAAGGATTTTTTTTTTCCTCTATCAACAAAATTTGTCTCTTCCAAATCCAAAGTTCTGGCATTCGAATCTATGCTTCTGTTGTAGGCTGCACGAACATATTTTATTAGTTTCTTTCTTTTTGCTTTCCTTATCTAACAATCCTAACTCTCCTCAAAGCAATATAGATGTCTGTGGCTAAACATGGAAGAAATACTGAAATATAAAGAGAGGTTAGTATTTCAAAAACAAAAACAAAAATAAAAAACTCCCTTTCATGCCAAACAACCAACCATAGTCTACTCAATTTAAGACATCATCAAAGCTATAAACATTGAGGTACATAAACAATGAATCTTGGAACACTAAAAAATAAAATAAAATAAAAAATAAAACCTCAACATAAAAAAAATCATCAAAGCTTAAAAATTTGTTTCGTTGAAATATGTTGGTTCATTTTATTTTGTTTCATTTTGCCTCCTCCCAAAACCTGTGGAAGCAATTCTTGTACATGGCCTGATTTGCTTCAGAGTGGAAAACAGCTCTGGGCCTTCACTTTTGTCCTAAGTCTGCCATTAACTTACTGCAAAACTTGGGCTGGCCACCTCCCTGCACTACTGGGTAATCTCTTCCAGTTGCACAACCTGTGGAACAATCCACCAGTTATGAGACAGTTACCATGAGCCAGATCTCACTGGGAAGAGGTATATGCCTTGCCTCTCTTGATTTCACAAGAATCCTGAGAGCAAGGAAGGTATTTTCATCCCCATTTTATAGATGAGGCAACTGAGTCTTATCATCCAGGTATGGTGATAAATCCAACATTCAAACCCAGGTTTTCCGAACTCTGAAGCCCTTTTCACTCTACATCTATTAGTGTGTGTGTGTGTGTGTGTGTGTGTGTGACCATACAGGTACTAAGTCCATGATAGGGGAAACATTAATGGGAAAATACACATTCCAAAACACATCTATGCCCACTACTGGAAATACCCAATAGCTAGTCATCCTAGTCAAAGGGCAGAGCCCTGGGCATATCCTTATCCAAGAAGATACAGAAAGCAAATATGAGTGAACAAGCAAATTCCCTTCAGTTGACCAATCTGGGTTGATTACATTGTTGGGACAACTTCTCACCCTTCTAAGGCAAGACTGGAGTTGCAAAATTTTTAGAAAGGGCAAGGCAGAGACCACAAGCATTCTGGCAAATTCTGATTTGCAAGGGCCTCTCATGATGACTTATTTCTGCTGAAATGATAAGGATCCCAGACAGGCTCTCTGGGCAGGAAACTCCAGTGCCTAGGGAGGGAACCTAATTGGGAAATGGACAGTGAACCATATGCAGATTCTCATATCCCTGACAGAGCAAAATACTCTCTTTGCTCTGCATGGCAAAGTTGTTTTCCCACTGTGTGCGTGGGAGAGAGATGACGCATTCTGTGACAGTAAGTGTGAACAGGTTGGGGGAAAAATAAGGGTCAACTTCCAAGAGGTCTGTTAAAACTTTCCCTTTTCAAAGTCTGAGGAAATAATAATGTGTCTGCCCAAGTGAAAGTCTATCTGTTGCTATGCGTTCAGTGTACACCTTGCTTATCCACTCAGAAGTCTCAGTTAAAATCACAGCTGTTATTTGTGTGTTGGGTTCAGAAACTCTCCCATGACCATGGCAAAGGAACAAAGGAAAATACCCTTGTTGGTTGTTACACCTGCAAATGGGATAAATGGAGGTTGATGTCACTGCATTCATATTATATCTGGAATAATAACAGTGCCTTTCATTTGCAGAAAGTTTTACAGTTTATGAAGCCCTTTTATGTACATTTCATGCATTCACTTAAATATGGTGCCTCCCAGAAAATAATACAAAGTGACACTTTTTGAAAAATCAGTTTCTGCAGCATATAGATGACCAAATGATTCTGAGTGCCTAAGTATATTCATTTCATGGTCATAGACCCCCAAGACTTCCCACTTGACAAATTTCTACTCCATCGTAACAACAGTAACACACACACACACACACACACACACACACGGAGCATATAAGCATATTTCCTGTTTTTAGTTGTGTTATCTATCATTTTTGCTTATTGATTTATAGGAGTCCCTTACACATTCTTGATATGCATTCTTTGATATGAGTTCTCAATATGAGTCAGATATATACATATAGCGACTATCTTCCAATTTCTTATGGAGTCTGTGACTCATACTATTTGTTGAACTTTGGAGCTAGAAAAATTACTAGTGGTTCTTTAGCTCAACCTCTTCATGTACAAATGAGGAAAATGGGCCCAGAGAGACGTTTATAACACTACTTAGTGGTAAAATTAAGATGCAAACCCAAGTGTTCTGACTTTTTCTCCTGAGTTGTAGCTAATATTCTGCACTGGTAAATTCTTAAGTTGTGTGACTGTCATACAATGTGATATGACCATACAATTCACATATAGTAAGTAAAAGTAAAACAACCTACTGACATGTGAAACAACATGGGTATATCTCAGACTTAATGCTGAGTGAAACAGTCAGACATAACAGGCATATACTGTGTGATTCCATTCATGTAAAGTTCAAAACTAGGCAAAACCAGCCTGTAGTGGTAGAAATTAGATCTCTATTCCTTGAGAGAGGACAAAGACTAAGAGACAGTATGAGAGAGCTTTCCCCTGGTGTTGAAATGTTCTATATTTTGATGTGGAAAGTAGTTGCATGGATGGATACATATGTAAAGATTCACCAAGCTGTACATTTAACATTAGTGCATTTTATTGTATGTAAAGTATACATTCATAGAAAACAAAGAAGAAAACCAAAGCAGAGACTTAACTATTTCTTACTGACTTGATGGATATTGAGCAAAAAAAGAATAATTCTGGCCCTCAAATGATTTTTAATCTGAATTATTCCTTTTGGCTGACTTTCACTATTACACAAACCACAAAGTTGCCAAATCTTCACTTTTTTGAATAGTCTGGCTCTGCCTTGAATAAGCTGTGGGTTGGGCTAATTGACCTTCAAAGTCACTCCTGGTCCAAATTTCTGGGATTTTTTGAAAGAGATGCCAAAATATATATAATCTCTGAGTGGGAAGGAACATCAGAAAGTGTCTGGTTCTTGTCTGATATTTTGTAGGAACAAAGAGTGAACTTGGAGAATGGAAATGACTTGTCCAAGGTTGCTCTGATAGTAATTCTGTGCAACTCTGCAAATGTCATCTCAACTCAGTTCAGCAAATAACCTGAGTACCCGCTAAGTGTCGGGCCCTGAGTGGGGACACTATGTTAGGTTCCCAAGTTCCATAAAGCTGTAGCCAAAGGCGCCACTGTGTTGCTTTGTGAGAGAAGCAATGAGCTCATTTCCCACATCCTAGTGTGAAGCAGCAGCAGATAAGGTCAGAAGACTTGAAAAGAAAGACAAAGGTCACACATAATGTGACCACACAATGTCCTTTCTTGCACTCAACCACAGAATCAAAAAAGTGTCTCCCTGTCCCAGGATAGTGGTTCTGGGACTCTAAATAGTGATAATGGCAAACTATAATTCTAGAATCTACTATATGAAAAATCTGATCATATGGCCTAAAATTATATGAGCCTGAAATTCTCTATTTTGTAAATTTGTATTTCCTTTCTGGAGAAAATTGTATTTTTAAGCAAAGTAGTTTTCTTCTTCAGTTGACTTAGCAAACATGGGGAACTAATTGCTGTAGCCTTCTTATAAAGTGGCTATAGGAACCAAATTGGTGAATATAAAATTTCTCACTCAAAGCATGCAAAACCTAAGAATTCACCATTGTGACAACAGCTTAGTACAGCAGACACAGTCCCAGAGAGAAAGTCAGAAGACATGGGTCTTTTATTTATTTGGTTCATTTGTTGGTTTGTTTTTCAAGTTTTTATTTAAATTCCAGTTGGTTAACATACAGTATAATCCTAGTTTCAGGTGTAGAATTTAGTGATTCATTACTTACATATAACACCAAGTGGTCTGTCTCACTTCTACCACTGACTAGTTGATTAAATTAAAGATTCTTGGACCAAGAATCTTTTTCTCAGCTCTAAGATTCAACAAAAGCTGTGACTCGTGAGCTCATTCAAAAACTTCTGAGTCTGGGATGCCTGGGTGTCTCAGTCAATTGGACGACTGACTTCAGCTCAGGTCATGATCCCAGGGTCCTGGGATTGAGTATCCCATCGGGGTACTTGCTCAGCAGGGAGCCTGCCTCTCTCTCTGCCTCTGCCTGCTTGTGCTCTCTCTGACAAATAAATAAATAAAATCTTAAAAAACAAAAACAAAACAAACAAAAAAAACCACTTCTGAGTCAGGAAAGTTTTGCTGGTTGTTCCTGGGAGCCCTATGTGTAATGAGGATGCAAAGGTATTAATGAAGAGGAGAAAGCATGGAGAATACAGAAGAGGAAAGGGGGTAATTGGAGCAGACTCTAAAAGGAAGAGATTTCATTGAGGTCTGCTTGACTAGCTGCTAAGTAGGCTCCTGTACTTCTGACCCCCTTTCCTTTGCCTTCACACCTGTACCCATGAAATATTTTATTCTATCTTGATCAAGTTGATCACAAAGCTCTAGGATCTTAGCCTGGGACGGCGACTGGTTGTTTTCCTGTACTTTCTCCCCCATCTCCTATCTCTCCCTCATCCATGCTATTTTGGTCTATGCCAAAACTTCTCCTCTGTGTTCCAAAGGCACCATAATCCACACATTTCTTTCTATTCATTAATCTCAAGGACTTGGTTGAAGCTTATACCTCAAACCTCTGAGCTTAAAGAAGACAATGTAAATGTGTAACTCCCACTACCAATCTCCTTGCAGTCTTGCCTCCTTGAAGCTTAGCATGGCTAAGAATTCACCTGGGACACAGACAGGGATTTTTCAACAGTGGCCATCATATAGGTGCCCAATGCATCTCTGAAGAAAGTAACAAGAATATTCAGTGCCCAGTTACCAGGAAAGCACAGTCACACATAGCTGAGCCACTTTATATAGACAAGCTCCCAGGAAAACATCTCTTCCCCCAACAAAAAGTGTATACAAACCAGACTGGGTCTTGTTTCCTACTACTAGTATTTAATGAGACCAAAAGAAAAATGTGAGCTTGTAGGAGCCACCCACTACCCCCCCCCATTCTATCACTCATAAAATCAAAACCAAACTCCTCAGTCTCTGCAAACTCCTTCATGAACTTCTTCATCTCCATCATTCACCTTCTTGAATCTGATGCTGTGGTGCTGTGGTTTTCAATGTGGGGTAGACTGGTTCTCCACATTAGAATCACCAGGGGAGCTTGCCGTAATGCTCAGGCCACACCCAAGATCCAATAAATGACAATCTCTAAAGGTGAGACTCAGGCATTAATATTTTGTAAAGCCCCCTAGTCATTATAGCATACTGAAGTAGAGAATCACTGCATTAATTAGTCCAAGAGTCATCTCGGAGGCTTGTTAAGAATAAAGATGGCTTAGCTCCCACCCCTGAGATTCTAAATCAGTAAGAGGTAAAAGCCTTGAAATGTACATTTTCCACATATTCCCCAGAGAATGATGGTGTAGATGGCGTGAGGACCACACTTGGAAAAAAACACTGCTTTTTGTCCACCAGGTTATTCAGTCCAAGTTGCCTGAGCACAGAGAGCACTCTCACTCTCCTTGGCTTTGATTCGGATTTGCTCTCTCCTTGGAATGCTTTCCCCTCACCCTGACCTCTAAGAGAACTTTCAGTCACCTTCCAAATGTAAACTCTTCTCTGTGACTTTTCTTGACCCTTCCCAGGAGGTATTAATCACTTTCCCCATCTGAGTTTCCATAGTACTTTGTACATGCTGCTGCTAAAGCATTTATCATACGGTATTATGGCCGTTTCTTTACGTGTCTTTAAACTATGAGTATTTTCCTTTTTTCATCTCATCAGCACCTAGCACAGTGCCTGGGACATAATTCAAGTCAGTAAATGTTTATTGAATTAAATGAAGTTATTTGTGGAGTTGGTCATCATATTTGATATCCATCCATCCATGTGTGGCAACACTACAGACGCTGGGATATGGAACAGGAAAGATCCTAGTGCCAGAGAGGAGTGTTGGCCATAACAAGGTGGGGTAGGAGGACTGCCAGCCCCAGGGCCAAGGCTAGGGCATGACTCCTTCAACACGGAGGGCATACAAAACAGATTCAGGTTTGTGTCCTAACACCAGCAGGGATAAGGAAAACACAGAGGATAGTAATTGAAAGTTATAAGTATATATGAAGCAGAAGTCCAAGCTTATGGATATGGTTAGTAATCATAAGAATAACTGATACATTTAGTATTTATTTATTTATTTATTTTTATTTAAATATTTTTTTATTTCTTTTCAGCGTAACAGAATTCATAGTTTTACACCACACCCAGTGCTCCATGCAATGTGTGCCCTCCATAATACCCACCACCAGGCTCCCCCAACCTCCCACCCCCTGCCCCTTCAAAACCCTCAGGTTATTTTTCAGAGTCCATAGTCTCTCATGGTTCATCTTCCCCGCAATTTCCCTCAACTCCCTTCTCCTCTCCATATGCCCATGTCCTCCGTGTTATTTGTTAGTATTTAAATTCAAATAATGCAGACTCTCAAGCCAAAGCCCAGACCTACAAACAAAATCTTCATGAGATATGCTGAGAATCTGAAAGTTTAACAAGAGTCTCAACTGATACTTATAACCAGTCAGGTTTATGAAACACCTGGCTAAGCAAATTTAGGAAGTGCTGAGAATGGGCAGAAAAGGTTTTTAATGCAAAGGAAAGTCAGCATCTCCAAGCACCTGATGACCTATCCTTGAGGTACTAAGTCTCTATGCGGTGGGGAATGAGAGAAGTTTGAAGTCTGAGGAACACTGGGCACAGGTCATCCCTAGGTTCCTGAACACCATGTCTAACTTTTAGAGAACTTATAGTGAATTACACCAGCTGAGAGGAAGCTCTTCCTATCCTTTCAACCTCTGTGAAGTAAAGAGCCAAGCAAGTTTGAGTGTAAGGTAATGGACATTGTGGAAAACAAAAACAGAAGTTGAGAAAGGCTGTGGAAATAAAGCCAGCACAGACTGAGGGGGTGGAAAAATAAATCAAGACAAAAGCAAAGGTCAGCCCTGTCTCTTTCAAGCTAAAATAATGCTTCTGGTCACGTTTCAAACTCTGAGAAAGGAGGGAAATATTGGGGTGTCATTACCAGAGTTAGCCAAACTGCAAAGTCTCAGGGCACAGTCTCTAAAAATTCACTCATGTCTGACACTACATATAAGTTTGGGGGATTGCCAACACCACCTCAGTCTTGATCACTCACTAGAAAGATTCACAGAACTCATTGAAAGCTATGATATACAGAGTCACAATTTATTACAGGGATTAAAACAAACAAAAGGAAAATTCATATAGGACAGAGTTTCAGAGAGCTCCAAATGCAAAGCTTGTGTCATTTTCAGGACACATTACCTTCCCAGCATCAATGTGTGACAATACAGACACAGTAATTTCCAACTGGGGAAACTCAGCTTTAGTGTCCAGAGATTTTACTAGCTTTTATTACATAACTATAATTGATTGATTGATTGATTGCCCACATTGTTGAACTCAGTCTCTAGTGGCACTTCCACTTCCCCAGAGGCTGGACTAAGAGGCCTGAGGGCAACCCAGTGCCTGGTCTTTGCCATACTTACTTGAAATGGGAGTTAAGGTTTGCAGAACTAAAACTGGACTTTCCAAGGAGCTGTAGAACCCCCATCTATAATACATAATCATGGCAATCATGGCATCAATCCAAGAACAGCCTTACTGAAAGTTTGGAATTGAGGTAAAAGTATTCAAATATATTATGTGTGTCATTGTATATTACATATGTGTTATAATATATAACATATATATGTCATTATATATGTGTGTGTGTGTGTATGTGTGTGTATATACCCATATAATGACTCACCTAAATTTCAGTATAACCCTCAGTTAGTAATAAAAAAAAATCTATCAATCAATTACTTTTTGTTGAAAAGAGCACTTGCTATGTGCCTAGCACTATCCCAGATGTTAAGACACTATTTGGAGGAATACTATAGAAAATTGAAACAAAATCAAGGATTCCAGAAGTTACAAACTGGTTGAGAAAGATAACTGAGACAACTGAAATAGGCAGAAGTTTTCAAACAGAATGCAGCGGGGCATGGCAAATTCTCCACACTGATGATCACTGATGGGAGAGAGATCTTGGTAATGAGAATGTGGGATCTGATAACTGTCTGGAGGCAGAAGAGATTTTGAACCCCCACTGAAATAAAATGCCAAACAGTATGTAATTAAGGTCATAAATGTGAGGTAGAAACTGTATATGTGAAATGAGCTCAAAGGGAAAAGCAGTGAGGCATGGAAGAGCAGCAGAAATTTTTGGACAAATCTTGAAGCTGCAGTATAGTGTGGACAAAGCAAGTGGAGAGAAGGCCACCTTGACCACCCTAATGGGAAAGTAAAGAGTTAACTCCATACTATATTTCACGAGAGACAGTCATCTGAGCAGCAATGTGGACATTCTGATAATGAAAATACCAAACAAAAGCTCAGAATAACTTCAAAAGCTGATACACAGAAGCAAACAGGCACATTAATCAGTATTCTGGGTGGTAACAAAGATATAAGGCTCCCTCCCACCATCTTTATGAACCAGCTGCCAGATAATCAAGATATATCACTTGAGAAGAAAATGTTGGGGGAAAAAAACAGAAGTCAGTAGTTTCCTGGAAAAGGAAATGAGGATGTTGATTTGGAAGGAAGAATTGGGAGTAGTTTGGGAAGAATAGGTACATAATACATAAAAGCATTTTCAGAGTAGAATAAGCCATCCGCACAATTCTGAATGGCTAAAGAACTTGGAAGATAGCAAAGGACCCAGAGCAATTTCGAAAACTCTCTAAAACATCTTTTATGTTATGCTTAGTAAGTTGTCTGAACTTTGAGAGATACAATCTGATTTGCAAGGCTTTCCATTATCTGGTAATACATTTTATCTAATTTAGATAATAATTTATCCAATTAATTAATTAATTAAATGTATATCTGAACACCTCCACTATTCTAGGCCTTATGGATATAATAATAAACAAAAAGTTTCTGTTCTCATGGAGATCATATTCCATTGTAGAGGGACAAACAATAAATATATATATGTGTCTACTATCTAATATACATAGACATAGATAATGTCTATTATCTAATATGCAATATAGTCATTAGAACTAAAGCATGGATGAAGAGGTGGAAGGAAAGTTTAGCGTGGGCAAGGAAAGTTTCACAGATGAGGGGCATTTGAGCAGAAATCCAAATAAAGTGAGAGAAGAGATTATGTAGATACCTGGGGGGAAATCATTACAGGTTGGAGGAACAGCTAGTACAAATCCTCGAGATTAGAATGAACTTCACTGGTAAGCTTTAACATGACAGGCAATGGATAGAATGGAATGAAGTGAGAGAGTTAGGCAGTGGCAAACTCACACAGTAAATCAGAGTAAACTTTGGATTTTGTTCTTGTTGCAAAAGTAAATATTCAGAGGGTTTCCTTTATGTTCCTGAAAATGAGGATTATTTCCTATTCTTTTTCATTTTCATTTCTACTCTCAAACCATGACTCCTCTGGTAAGAAGACCATAGTAAATATGGTCTACCATATTTACTCATCCACTCCACTACTCATCCACTACTCATCCCTCTACTTTCTCTTCAGATGGCCAGTGTTCAGACTGACCCAAAATTTTATTCCTGAAGATATGAGCTTTCAGTGATTCCCAATTATAGGGAATTAAAATAGCTTCCCTTTTAGGGAAGTCCTATGAGTTTCCTCTGGATTTCATTCATACTCCTCTCTGACCACACTGTATCAGAAAGTTTTGCTAACCAGGATCAGTCACGTTAGTCACCCCAGCCAACATATGGTCTATATTTTCCTGGCCCAGGGTAAAAGGAGCCTGGGATGGCAGAGTGGCAGTCTCTGTTTTTTCCTCTGGGAGAGGCATGTCTTCTCCAAGTACTAAAGCTGCTATACAACTATTGCCCAGAAGTCATAGTATAATGACCATAATATTAAATATAATTATGAGAAGTGGCACTCCCATTTCCTCACTTTGGTCCCTGGATCCATATTTTTTGTAAGGGTCTGCACCACATATCAAACACAAGTAAACATAAGTCTCACCTCTAAAATGGTACCCCAACATCTCAAGATGTTAACTTTATGTTGGCATAGTAACTGAGTCTTATCTCAATCATTCTACTGTTAACAAAAAACAAACAAACAAACAAAAAACCACAGGTGCTTCCAGGACAGAGCTTATGGTGAGACTACGAATTTCCATGGGCATCAGCCCATTGGCATCCTTTCCTAAAATGTGAGTTTCATGGTGAGAAACAACACTGGGTAAGATACTGTGAGAGTGAACAAGGCATTCGGAGTCTTTACAGATGATGGCTTTGGCAGAAGCATGGAGGGAAGGGAAACAAATCCAAATCCAAATATTATCTATTTTAGTAAGGACACTCTGCTTCTCCCTCCACAAAAGAAGTCAAAAATGATGAACTTGCCACCATGTGAATGACTGGAATGGTATTAGTTGAGACAGTTAGGGTTGGTCACTAGAGCTGACAAGTTGGTGATTGTGGGAAATCCTTAGTGAAGGGAATTCCACATAATTAAACTAGTAGGTTAGTTCCTGCTGCCATGGCCACTTACCTAATGAGTCCACTCAGCACCATTGGCACAGCTGAGCTCAAAGACATACTGGCATTCAAAGGACAGATCATAATTAATCACCTAATTCTCACAGGCCCTTTTAGTGACTTTTTATATGGAACTCAGATATTGTGGGCCCATTTTGAAAACACAACAAGTTAAAGAACACCTGGGCACACCAGAATGTAGGGGTTTTATGGATCAGAAAACATGGCGCATGGTTCCAATTTCTGTATCTTTTATTTAGCTATAAGTATCAGAAACAATTTTATGAATTACCAAAAAATGATGTTAGGTAGCTCACAAAATCTCTAGAAAAGTCAGCAAACCAGGCTCAGATGCTACACCTTCAGGGATTATGTTCAAAATCATGTTTCAGAACCTGGTTGGGGAAGACACCATTGCCACCACCAATACCACTGTATATTGATGATAGCCCTGAGGTCATTGCTGTCCCTGGACATCTAATGTAGCTACGGATCGCTCTAATGAATCTGTGCATCCCCAATGCTCTTCATCCCTGACTTGTTTTTGCATGTGTGTTTATTTGTTTTATTTAAAGGCTTGTCTCTAGTAGCAAAGTCTAGAGAAATAACAGAGTGTGTAACATAAACCAAGGAAAAGGGGAAAATAGATGATGAACTAAGAGCAGTTTTTTAAGGACAAGGACAATCTCAAGAAGCTTAGCTAGTGTTTGTATAAAGTAGCTCTCTAAGAAAGGACAAGCATCCTGTCTTCCTCAGAGGGTCATAAGCCCAAAGCATAAGTGAAACCCAGGGCATGTTCACAGGCACCTAATTGTTGCAAGGAACCATTGCTTGGTTTCCCAGTGTACGGCCTGGGAAACTACAAACCTTGCCTGAGAGCCTCAGTTCCAACACAAAAATAAAATAGCATTAACTGAAGGAGGTGTAGCAGTTGGTGTCTAGCAAGGTAAACAGACATGCCAAAAGAATTTCAGACAGAAACAATGTCAAAGGAACTGGTTACACAGGTGATGAAAGAGCTAAGAAGTCAGGGAAGGATGGTAAGGCAACTCAGGTATTAGCAAGAACAGAAAGATGCCCCCAGCCTAGGGCTAAAGGGACCCAGGGAAGATAGGGCATTACCAGAGCCAGGAACTGAAGCCAGTGGTTGAGATTTAGAACTGTGGTAGGGAACATGCCACAGTAGCTGGGAAAACAGAAGATGGGATTGACTGATAGGAGTTGAAACTACATAAATAAACAAGCATACAAAAGCAGCTAGTGCTGGAGGCCTCATTTGAAGCAAAAAGAAGGAGAAATTCTCTGGTCCATCCAACTTTCTGGTCTTCCACCAATACCTCACAGTGGCCAGAACAACCTGCAAAACAGGTGGCAAGGAAACCTGGTAAATGTAGCTCCCTGCACACAGATGGTATGAGCTCTTCAAGGTCCACCAGAAGGTAAAGGATTCCATGTTATGCACACTGCTCACCCGCTGAATCACAGCAGCCGTCAGCACTAATCCTGCAGGCCTGGGGAGGTCCCAGCCAGGCTGGAGGTACTCAGCCTCTCCCAGGTGGAGGGCTAAAATATAAGTCATTAAGGTCACATTTGTGTGACATCTAGTAAATTATTTTATAACCTGTGGCCAAGACAGGAATACAATGCTAGTGCAATCATGAGGTCACCACACTGGGTTCTAGGATAATGTGGCTGAAGGTTGGGGAAACACCTAACTGGATCTCCTGTTAGGACTTGCAGGTTCCTAAAAGGCCACATTTAGCAAATGGCCCTATTTGATATCATCCTTAGGGTTGCTAAGACCTACTTCCTTTAAGTTGATCTCAGGTAAGTATAACTCACATAAAACATTCATGTACTAAAAAAAAAAAAAAAAAAAAAAAAAAAAAAAAAAAAAAAAAAAAAAAAAAAAAAAAAAAAAAAAAAAAAAAAAAAAAAAAAAAAAAAAAAAAAAAAAAAAAAAAAAAAAAAAAAAAAAAAAAAAAAAAAAATTCATGTACTGGTACCCATTTTCACCTATTCTCAAGCCCAGTCCTCTGTTGTACTGATGGAGGGGTTAGTGGCTGATCCAGTTCTAAGTTCTTGTCTCTAGTAGCAAAGTTCTTGTCTCTAATCTTAAGAGCTCTACTGCTGCAGGAGTGAAAGCGACCATGAGATCGTCCCTTACTCACGCTTGTTCATCCATTTAGGAGAAAGTTTGTCTCTTCAGAGCAACCTCTGACACCCTTACACCATGCTGGCTGGCTTTTTTGCTGGGGCAAAACCCCCCAGTAAGACATACTAGATGTCTAGCCTTCTGAGAAAAGGGAAATATTTACTGGTTGCCCTCTGGATGCTACACACCTTGGCACTTTTCAAATATATCACGTAAATTATTCATAGAACTTCCCTGTGGTAGTGCTAGTACTTCACTTTATATATAAGGAAACAGAATTCAGAGAAGTAAGGTACTTTCCTAAAGATAGAGCTAACAACTGGAGAACCAGAGATTGAGGTACTAGCACCCAAGGCTATCTTCCCAGAAAACATTTGAGACCCCTCAGAAGAAAAGATGCAAATCAAAGATCTGGTTACCCGAACTAGAGGAATCAAAGTCCCTTAAGGTTAAATCAGATCTGATTCAACTGGGATCCATTAAGACTGCAAAGGAAAAAGAGCTAAGGACTCAAGACACCGAATCAACAGAGGATTCTGGAAATTTTCCTAGCATTAGTTGTTTCCCAAACACTTCCTGTATTTGCTTTGGATTTTCAGTGACCTCTTTATATAGCCTGGATGATGGAAGTGTTACAGTAAATTATACAATGCATTTAGGGTGATGGATTTATCAATTTGACTTTCCCAGTACTCACCTAATCTGAGAACTGGGGAGGGAGAGCAGTAGAAAAGAAGGAATTGCCACAATGCACTTGATTTCCAGTACAGGGTACCTCTCCTCCTCCTTCTCTCCACCCCCACTCACATCTGACTCAGCTTCTGGGAAGGAGTCATCTCCCTCACAGAGTACCTGTTTGGCATCAACTCCAGACAAGGCACTTTCCCACCTGTGAGGAAATTGCCGGCTCTGAGCTTCTAGAGTTGGAACTGAATGCCAGGCTGCTGGTAAGCTCAGCTCTAACTCAACGCTTCCCACTCCACACACTCACTTATTCAATAAAAGAATGCTTTCAGAGTAGGAGACAAGCTCTTCCTGGCATGGCCTGTGACTGCAGGCCTCATTAGTATGCTGGCCTTCCTGCCAGCCCTTCCCTGGCAGTCCCCTGGCTGGGGAGGGGGGCTCAGGTTCTCTCTCCTTTCAGGCAGTTTGTTCCATTTCTACCTTTCAGATTCAAGCTATTGTCTTGTGAAAAGGCTTAGGGCAGGGATACAGAGGGGGAGTGGGTGGTGGAGGGGCAGGCTTTGTTCTTTGGGTCCCCAGAGAAGCTGGGTTCTTTCCTGTTATCTATCTTCTCCCTCCAGCCCTTAACCTAGGTCCTTTTAGAGGATGTCCTTTTTCCTGTCTCTGGACTAAACAAATTGGGATTCTCTCTGGCTTTTGGTCCTGAGGGCTTTGTCTGCAGCTTGCCTTGATTCTATATCCTCTCTGATCTCTTCCCTCTTCCTGCTGAGTTTTTCTCACCTCCCCCACACCCAGGGTCACTTTTCCTGTCCCCTTCTCTTTCCAGTTCCCCAAGCTCTCAGGCTATTGTCCCAGGAACTCAACCATCCTCCTCTCTCATCATCTTTCTACACATAACCTTGGCACTACCTGCTCACATCTGACACAGGTCCTGCCCTTTTCCTCCATCCTAGACAATGCCATTTTCCTTGTGCAGTTATGTCCACAACTTCACAATCTACATTTGCATTTCAAAGCACAGTCATTGATCCCAAACACTACTGAAATACGTAAAGACTGCACTTTCTTATTTTAACAAAACATTTTTAGCCAATGATGACTACTTTTTCAGGGGACACTGCATTCTTTCCCAGAGCGAGTACTGGCAATATACATATCAAATCAGAAATATTTCTACAAATTTGTGCATATGAAATATTTTGGTATAATATTAAAGTCAATATGTGTCTAACAGTGTTTCTCCTCTCCCTCAGTATCTCTAGAAGATCTTAGTATGCTACACTTATTACCAAAAACCTCCATAATCTCTTGGGGAAGTGTCCTCGACATATTTGTGGACTTATTTACTATATACGTAAGCAAGTCTACTAAAAGAAAAGTTTATGTTGTCCAGGGTCAAAGGACAAAAATAAAAATATATTTCAGAATGAGTAAGAAGCAAGCAACTAGAAAGCTAAATAGAATTCTGGAGCAACTTCAAAGAATGATGGAGTGGACTAACAGGAGAAAGTTGAAGTAGAATAAATTGATTTTTTTGATAGATGATTTCTTCCTAAGCCAAAGAAACTCTGCTGTCATCTGTTCCTTCATGTACCACAAAATTCAAGCCACAGCTAGAGCTACCTTAAGTAAAGTTAGGAGACTAGAAAGCAAGGTATTTCATGGAAGCACAGGGTTTTAAAGCTGTGAGGAACTTTAAGGATCACTCACCCAAACAATTAGGCTATAAGAAGATCAAATCTATAAAGCCAGTCTCAAATGGTACCAGATAATAGAATGATAGCTAACACTTATTTTTTAATTATTGTAGAAAGAACACTTAAAGTGAGATTGACTCTTAGGAATGTTTAAGTGTAAAATATGTGCCTATTGAGGGTATGCACTACGTTGTACAGCAGACCCTAGAGCTGATTTATCTTACTTGACAGAAACTTTAAGCCCATTTTTAGTGACTCCCCACTTCCCTCCCTCCTAAGACCTTAAAAGGGTATCCTCCAAGCTGAGTATTTTTTATACAATATTTTACTTCACCTCACAATAGTCTTGTAAGGTAGGAATTTAAATTGTCTGATTTTCCAAATAAGGAAACTGAGATTTAGAGATTGAGTAACTCCATCAAGTTACAGGTAGAAAATAGCAGGATCAGTCCAGGAACAGAGGTAGCCTAATGGCACAGACCTCTTAACCTCTAAACTATCCCACCATCACAAGGGGCTAGCCAATTCAAAACTCTGGTTAAACCACTCAGATAAGGAAAACAGATACATTTAGGAGGGACTTTGGGGTTTCTACATTTGGATGGATGGAACCTACATTATTAGGTTGTGTTCCATTAACAAACAATCCCCAAATCTCAATGACTTAGAACAAGGTGACTTCTCACTCATGCTGTATTGGGTCAGTAGTGAATTTGGCTTAGTATTATCCTCACTCACAACTCAGTTGGCAGAGCCTCCCCCTTTGGAATGCTGTTAGTCAGAATGACGGAAGAATGGGAAGATGGTGATTTGTGCGCTGGCTTTAAAGGCTTCTACCTGAAGGTGATACTCATCAATTTGTTCATATTGCATTGGCCAAAGTAAGTTACATGGCCACACCTAATGTTAAGGATGTAGGAAAGTAGAGTCTAACTATGAGGATTGTTTACTAACATGTTATAGGACACAGGGCATTACTCAGGGGGGTTATCAGGAAATAATGATGAACAGTCTCAGTAACTACCACAGTACCAAATTCTTGGAATTACTCACTTGACTCTGATTGTGTGGACTAGCCCTACTGTAATTTAAATTTGTTTGAATTTATATATTTCACTAACAGGTCTAATTCCAAATTATTTACTACCACCATTGTTCTTTTAGAACACCAAATTCACTTTCCTTCTAGCATAAAACTACGTAGGTAACATTTCAGACCAAATTAATAAAAACAAGATTTAAAAAAAAAAAAAACTAAGTAAAATCAGGGGTGCTGAGTAGCCCAGTTGGCTAAACGTCTGCCTTCAGTTCAGGTCATAATCCAGGAGTTCTGGTTTCGAGCCCCGCTTTGGGCTCCCGGCTCAGTGGAGAGCCTGCTTCTCCCTCTGCCTGCTGCTCCTCTGCTTGTGCCTTCTCTCTCTCTCTCTCTCTCTCAAGCTCATTCTATCTCAAATAAATAAGTAAAATCTTTAAAAAAAAAAAAAAAACTAAGTAAAATCTATATTCCAATTAAGACACACACAAAAAAATTGAGGCTTTATGACATAATACCTGTAGAAACTCCTAGCATATTGCCTGGTACAAGGTAAGTACTCAGTAATTGTTAGTTTCCTTAAATACATCAGGCTCCAATTAGTATTTCTTTAAGAGACACATCTATCTCAATATCTGCTAAAGACTGTTGAAGGCTAGCAACACTTCTGGCTCTAGTGCTCATTACCGGATGTACAGCATACTAAAAAATTAAAAGGCAAAAATGAGTGACCTTGAGAGATGTTGTCCCAAAGCTCTTTCCCAGGGAGAAAATATACAAGTTAGTTCTCTGGGCCATAGTTATTTTCACATGAACTAAACCTGTGAAACCGTAGCTCTAGAATTTCTAATTAACCAGAACAGTTTTCTGACATGTGCTGATCACCATCAGCACCTCTCCGACAAGCAATTACACATTAGTACAGAATACAGCAGGTAAAGGGAAGTGGAGGACAATAGAGGTTGTTTTCTCAAGAAAAAAAAAAGAACAAAACCACAAGTGGCACAATGGAATTTTCCTATTAACTGCTGGAATAAAGAGAGATACGGGTGTCCAAAGGCAAAATGCAGAAAACTCCACACAAAAGTGAACCACAGTAATCGGAACTGTAGATCTTGAGAGAAACCCATGGTATGAGAACAATTCTCTTTGGGAATTTAGAAAACAAACAAGGGCAGTGCCAATCGCATAATTCTGCTCATCCCTTTTCTGATTAAACCAGGGTCAAAGGAATGCCAGTCCACTAGAAAAAAATAACGGATTTTTATTATGATGATTGGTTTGGTCTCACCCATGATGAAGACATTTTGATGATGGAAGATCTCCCCAACTTTACTCTACCTTACTTGACCCCAAATATGAATACCTCCAACTGAAACCTTGTTTCTTCATTTTGTAATATGAAGAAATGCTTGCTGGGGGAGCTTTCTAGCCGGATACCCTTGAATGCACTTCCTGATGAAGTGGGAGATGCGCCAGCTGCCACTACAGATGCTGAAAGAACTGGGAACAAGTGAAGCTGATTGTAATAATATGCTGCAGAAGGCTGAAGGAGCAATGGTAGTGGAGAGCCCCAGTTCAGTCGTAGGCACCTTCCAGCTAAACAAAGGCCAAGGCAAAATTTGGTCCATTGCTCTAGCAAAGTTATGAGGATGACTTGCCTATTTATTCTATGACACTGAAGGGCTACAGAATATTTCTTAAAAAGAAAAAGAAATAGTAGCACCAAGGGGAAACTGAAAGTTTCTTGTTCCTAGAAATTATAATTGCCAATTTAAGTAAGCTGTATAGGCTGTGATTTCATAGACATGGAGAAAGCTCTCAGCCAAGAAATATATCATTTTACTACTTGCAAATGCTTTACTTACCATCAATACAGATGTATTTCTTTGGTCTGAATCTTGTTCTGTTGTTAAAATAAAAATTCAGGCCATAGTAAATCAGCATTAAGTCATTTATACCTTACTATGAATTAATTAATAAATTAGAATCCTACCTCAGAAATTTATGAACATCTCCTAGTAACAAAATGAGGGACAAAGAAAATAACAAGGTGTTCCATGTCTGAAGGGGATCTCTGGCATATGAGCACAGATTACTTTAAACTTATAAATAAGAGGTTGAGAGTTAAGCTTCTGGAAATAATGATAGGAAGAGGAAAACAGATGGGGAAGGCAAAGGTAAAGTTAAATGTTATTCCTTCATGTAAATGTTTTTGTTTCAATAAATTGATTAATGGAGCCATTTGCAGAAATGAGATTTTTGAAGGCTAAGACATACTAATCTTTTGGGCCGAAGATGAAGTCCTGAAAATTAGCATTTTCTTATTTTTTTAATTGCTCATAACTGCCTTTTCACTGCCTAGAAAACCACTTGCCATGTGGCAGATAATACATTTTTTTCATGAATGATTAAGTGAATGAGAGACTTAAAACCAAATCTTCAAACCCCCAAAACAGCATTTCCTTCAAAGCTTTCAGAAATTTATCATATACCACAGACTACACAGGGTGTATATATCCCACTCATCCCCTATTGCTCAAAACATATCCAAATGTTGTTCAGAAAATCCCCAAAGCAAGTGAAAATTCATTTTAAAATCATCAATGAGGGATGCCCAGGTGGTCCAGTGGGTTAAGCCTCTGCCTTCGGCTCAGGTCATGATCTCAGAGTCCTGGGATCGAGCCCCGCATCAGGCTCTCTGTTCAGCGGAGAGCCTGCTTCTCTCCCCCTCTCTCTCTCTCTGCCTACTTGTGATCTCTCTGTCAAATAAATAAATAAAACCTTTAAAATAAATAAATAAATAAATAAATAATCATCAATGATGTCAACTCATCTCCCTATGGTGAAGTATTTGGTTTTATTTTTTTTTTTAATGTTACAAGTATAATAGCAGATGAATTTTTAAACCAGTTCTATTTTTTAAACAAAGAAAATGAGATAAAATTTTATGAGAATTTAGGCTGACTTTCTCATGTGGCATAAGCCAAACTAAAATTGGGTCCCAATCTTTACAAGAAAGTTCTAAGAAATGGCAGCATTGTTAGGACAATTGGCTAGCCCTCCCAAATGGCTTCTTTGAAGGATAAGATTTTTTTTGAGTATCTAAATTTTTCTGTTTGTTATTAAACAGATAAATAAAAAGTGTATTAAAGTCATACTCTGTTACTTCTTATTATTCATTACAAGCATCATAAAAAAGCATAACATAATGTTTAAACTTGTTGAATCTCTATGTTGTATACCTAAAGCTAATGTAACATTGTGTGTCAGCTATGCTCAAATTAAAAAAAAAAAATTTTCCTAAAAATCTTTTAGTATAGAGCAATGATGTATATTTTTCCTTTGTATTACCTCATTTCTACACTTGGCCTGCATCCAGCTTAGATAATAAATATTATTTGTTATAGAAGGACTCCACATATATCTCTTCCACTTGGACCTATAGATGTATAATACCTATCTCAACTTCAAATATCTAAAAAAAAATGTCCTATATCCTTTATCTTTTCCATCTCAATTCTTGCTCATAAATCTAATCTCCAGCCAGATTAGAAATCAAAAATCAAAAAATATAAATCAGGCAATGTAAACCCTCTAAGACCTACTGTCAGCTTAAAATCCAAACTTGCAGCCCTTGGGCACAGCACTCTGACCTGGCCTCTGCCTCTACCTCAGCCCCAACATCTACCCCTTTACTCACTCTGCTCCAGCCCCTCTACTCTGCCTGCTGTTCCCAGAGCCACTAAGCTCAATATAGACTCAGCCCATTACACTTTCTCTTCCTTCTGCCTAGAATTCCTTTTCCTCTAATCTTCAAATATTTAATTCCTTCTCATCATCAGGACTCTGTTCAAATGTTATCTTTTTAAAAAGTTATTTCCTGATCTATCTAAAATTTCCCCACTCTAGACACTCTCTATTCCCTAACCCTGATTTACCGTACTCATAGGACTGATCATTTCTGGAGTCATTTTTTTTACTGTTTGTTTACTGTCAGTTCCCCTATGACTGGAATGTCCCCTACATCAGTGCCATGAGGGTAGGAATTTTGTTTATCTTGTTTACTGTTAGGGTTTAGAATAGCATTTGGCACATAGGAGCCATACTACTGTGAACAAATGAATGTTCAATAAGCCATACAAATTTTAGAGTGGTTCTAAGAAAGACCTATGATCAGACTGCACTCTTCTGATAGTAAAGAACTGCTTATGAAGACAGCAGCCATCAGTTATGTAAATAAAGCACTGGATTTAGAACTAATGCATCCACACAGGCTTGTGTAGGTTACTAGGTATGTAATCTGTATTAAATATCACCTGCAAACAGGATATGTATCATTTCACAGTATTTTCAGAATCTTTGAGTACTGGATAAAATGTTGCTTTGGGAAGGTAGAAGATGACCTGAAATAAAGGAGTAATATTCCCCTGGCCAGCTCTGGCAAGGTGTAGAAAATGACAAATACTAGCATCAATTGGCTATCCTCCTTTGCTCTCTTTCCTTTTAGAGTATGGAGCCCATTGGAAAAGAAGCATTTTATGAATTCAAAGAATTATCTTATCAAATCCCCATAATTATTTTAACTATGTGGCATAATCTGTGCATAGCCAGTGATTAAGTTGTGCCATAATTAAAACAGTATCATGAAACTAATTACAAAAAGCTAGACAGACTGTGTTATCTTCCTGCTCAGTGTCCAAATGCTACAATACAGAAGAATATAATTCTACTCTGCAGACACCATTAAAATCTTCCAACATATTTTTAAATCCCTGGCTGTCTGAGGGGTGAGTTGGGTCAGGGAAGGACAGGTGATGACAAAGAGTGCAGAAGAATCCTGAATGAAGTTTGAGCTTTTAGATAAGCCTTTCATCATGAGATGGGAAAATAAAACTAAAAGTGATTGTTGGGGAAAAAAAATTTTTTTTCTCTTTATAAAAACTGTCTAATCAGAAAACCAGATAATTTGGTTGGACTACAAGAACTATCTAGAAGACAGAAAGACCTGGCTGATATTTCTCCATTTAGACTGAAACTACAATTATTTTCCTAATTAGAGCTGATGAAGGAAAGAAGAAAGAATCCAAGAGCTAATGTTAAATTCATCCTTTCAGGGAGCTATTCACACAAGGTCAGTGGCATAAGTAAAATACTTCACATGTATACATGTCTTTGCTAACAGTACATTTATGTGTTGCTTTCATTGATACTATCATTGTTTTTACCTCCAACTAATGGCAGGAGAGGCAGCCCATAAGTACATAGGATAAATGGAAAAAGGAAAATATCTGACATTAAAAAACTTGCCCTGGGTCACTAAGAAATAGCTACAAAATAATTCAAACTGATTTTCTTTCACCCCAGGCTACCCTGACAAAACCATAAAAATAGAATCACCCTATGGGGTTGCACAAGATAATGGCAGAAAAAGACATCAGGGTAGTATCAGGGCTTACCTCGGATCAGCAGGTGTTGGCCCGTATCATCTGCACTGCTTGGGAAATTTGAGAAATACAACTTCTGGAATCCTAACCCAGAACCACTGACTTGGGAACTCTGGAGGTGGAGCCCAGCAATCCGTGTCTTAATAAAGCTTCCTGGTGATTCTGATGTTTGCCTAAGCTTGAGAGCCACTGTCTTTTTGTCATTATCACTGAATTCCTTTTTTCTAGTTTTACTGAGCTATAATCACCATATGTAAGTTAACATCATGTAAATGGAAGGTGTACAAATGATAGCTCTCTCTCATCTTTCCTAGAGAATTAAGGATCCAAATATGCCATCCCATGGGTGTTCCAGACCTCCCTCCCTGCTCTAATCCTGACCCTCCCATATGCTAGATGAATGAATAGCAACACAAATAAACTGCCAATTAAACTTCTCTCTACAACTGAAGAGAGGAGTGTCAGTAGACCTACCTATAATACCAAAGCAGAGGAAGAGAGCTGGAATTTCAAGTCTTTTCTCTGGATAGAGTTATGCTATTGGAAAAAACAGTTTATGATAACATTATACATTGGCTTTTAGAACTAAAGATTAAAATATTATAAGCTCTTTGATTTCTGGTTACTCTGAATGATGTTAAGTAGCTGTCATACTTGCTTTAGCTATGTTGGCCATCTGTACATATTTGCTTAAATTAACCAACTAATATTTTTAATAGATTCCAGTTACCCTATGTATGGGAGGCAGTTGTCTTCAGCTATGTTTTTTTCTCTGTCTTCCAGAGCATTGTCTCACCTAGCCAAGTATATCATCCTGAAAATAGAAAGAAATGGCCATTTACCAGGCTCCATGACTTAAAAGTCAGCCCTTACTGGAAAGGTATGATTATTCATACTTCTGTTCATTCAACAAATGTTAACTACACATTTGTCACATGGCAGGTACTGGGCTAGAAACTAGAAGGACATACTCAGATATAATCCTACACCTGAGAGGACACAGTTTAGTCCAAGGCCGCATACATGAATTAAGCACAAAAGGAGCTGCTAGTCGTTAAAATGGAAGTGAGCACAGGATATGATACAAAGTAAGAGGATACATTCAAGTCTACTTATAAGTGTGGCAAGGTGTCTGGTACCATTATGCCTAAACCTGTTCTATGTACATTTCTAACCCAGCAACTCAAATTAAATCAACTCTGGGGATAAAAACTTGTTCTGCAATCTAAGCCTGGTAAGGACTAGTATTAATTGGTTTAGAACTGGTCAAGAACATAGGGATTTGAACAAAATAAAACTTTTCCTTGACAGAGTTGTGTGAATACTCACTGCAAACCCCTTTTCCTGGGCTGTATACAGAATCTGTGTGTCAGTTCATTTGTGCCTCCTTGACGACTGAAGTCAGGGCCTAATGCTTGGCAAAAATAATTTGAACAGCATGCCACCCTCTCCCCTCTCTGCTACCACAGTGATTCTAGACTTTGTGCAAATCTACCCTAAGCAACTAGGGACTATAACTAGGGAAATGGAGTTCCTTAAAAAGCAAAGGGAATGGAGTTGCCAAAAGAGTTTCTAGGAGGATATGCCTGGAATTTGGAATTTTTGATTTGTGTTTCTACAAAGCCTGGGCAAGCTGCCCTACTAAAATTACCATTAAGTTGAATTTATGACCAAGTAATGGTACATTTCTCTCATTAAAGACAGATCTTCTCTATCTGTCTGGGCTAGAGGGTGACCTGCGTGGGAAAACAGTAAATCACTAGCCCCGCATTGCTCTTTTGTGCGCCTTGGGAGTGGAGGGGATGCCAAAGCGGTTAAGGTCAGCTTTGTGATTTGTGTCCCAGGAGGGTAGAAAAATCAGTTTGAGGATTTGCTAAAGGATCAGCAAAATAATTGATAACCAATGCACTGGCATGATTCTGCTGTTGGAATGCCTTTGAAACCATTCCCAAATGGCACCAGGGATTAGGGAAGATTCTTGAACAGAGAATGAGCTATGCGACCTGGGGCATACTTTAACTCTGTCTTCAACCTGGGTGTAGTTGTGAAGAAAAATTAACCTCAGGGACATCCTTGTCTGGAGTAGGTAGAATAATGGCAGCAACCAGGGTTGAGCCCACAAAGCATCCAGGGACACCCTCAAAAAGCGGTCAGTTATTTGGGGGGTTTCCTCAGAGTTTTTGTACTAAAATCAAGGAAACAAAAGCAGATGAAAATAAAACCTGATTTCAACACAGAAAAAAAAAAAAAAACCACCCTGATTTCAGTCCTCAATCCCAAATTATGGGACCAACAGCTGATGCTCTTTGCTCAAATTTTCTAGTGTCTCTTTGCTTTCAAATTTCTGTCTAAGGAAACAAGAATGATAATTGTAATATTTAATATTTATTGAGTGTCTGAAACCTTGGGCCAGGCACTGTACTAAGCCCTTTGCCTGCCTGCCTGCCTTCCATGTCTATCTTCACCATTATCCCGTGAGATGGGGATTTCTAGCTCCATTTTGCAGATGAGAACCCTAGGGTTTCCAGAAGCCAACACAGAGATCATGCTATGACTCAGACCTCAATTAGGCTATTTCTAAAGTTAAGCTCTTAAGCATTAAAAAGCTCCAACAGAGGAAATAAACTTCTTTCCTTCAGATCCTACCTGTTCTTAATTCTCTAGGTCAAATATTTCAAATGTTTGATAAAATTTTGATATTATGAGGCTTAGTAATTAGTTACATGGAAATATCCCTTTTCAATTACTGCCACCACGCAGAAACCCATTCAATAAGTATTAGTTCCTCACCTCCAATTAACTGTATCTTTCTATTCCATACTTAGAATACTGAAAGGGAAAACATTTTCAAGATAAACTCTCTAACTTAACTCCATTTAGCTTTCTGACACCATTCTTTTGTAAGTCTTACACTTTTTATATAGGCTCAGGTCCTTTCATAACATAAATCCTTTTGTATTATCAATGATTTGATTACATGTCCTTCAAAACTTTATTCCTTTTAAGAAGTTATAATTTATTTCAACCATTTGAGAAATAAATTATTATAAGTCCTCTGGAGAATTCATGCTTATAAGGCTTTCTGTAGCTATATAAAATAAGACTTCTGTGCATTGTGGTTGTTGGATGTGTATTTTCTCTCTCTTTCCTCCCACCATTGTAAACTATTATTCCACATACCATCAGTGTGGCCTCACTGGTTATAATCTATTTTACTCTATAAATAATTGTCTGAATAAGGGCCTGAGAGAAAATCTGTGTTTTTACTGTGGACTAAAAGTACACAGGTATCTTGACATATGTTCTATTATCACTTAGTTTACTTCTGAGTTCATAATTGTGTTCCCAATGGAATTGTGTTCCCAACCAAAGACATGAGTTCAATATGAATGCAAGTTAGAATTTTTTTTGCAAGTCATACATACATATTTAGAAATAAAAATAGTTATAGATATAGATGACAATATAGGCAAAGAAATACAGATAGAATGCATGGGTGTTTACTATGTCTTCATACTAGACATAATACAATGAAAATCATGAGAATAAGGTCTTCTCTAAACTGGAGACTCCTTTTTTTTTTTTTTAAGATTTATTTGAGAGAGAGAGTTGGGAAGGGACAGAGGGAAAGAATGAGTGTGGAGTGTGGAGTCTGACTCAGGACACCATCTCATGGCCCTGAGATCATGACATGAGCGGAAACCAAGAGTCAGACGCTTAACTGAACGAGCCACCCAGGTGCCCCTAAATTGGAGAGTGTTTCTAAAAGTTTGTTTTGGACCCAGAATTCAAGTTTAAACATTACTTATAATAATGCTTATTTATACTACAATGCTTTATAAAGAAAGGTTACTCAATACATGCCAAATAAAGAAAATCATACAAAAGGCATTCAATGTCAAACCATTGAATTGTTTGCTATTACTTTTTTCTTCTCAGATCCACCTATCCTCTTCTTTAAGCATAAAGCAATTTGTAAAATAACTCACATGTGTTAAAACTCTTTAAAAAATACTAAACATTAACAGAATGAAAATATAAGCCACTGAAAGAAAATATTTACAAATTATATATCCAATAAAGAAATTCTATCATGAATATATTTTTAAAAACTTCTTGACTCAATAATAAAAAAAAATGGTTAAGAATTTGGACAGACATTCACCAAAGAAGATATACAGATGGCAGATAAGCACATGAAAAAATTTTCACACCACTAGTTATTAGAAAAATGCAAATTTAAACCACAATGAGGTACCACCACATGCTTATTAGGATGGCTAAAATTTTTTTTAAATGGTCTTTCAAAATGTTGGTGAGGTTTTAGAGGAACTGTCACGAGTGGTGGTGGGAACATAAAATGGTGCAACCACTTTGGAAAATCTTCTGTAAGTGTTAAACATACAACTACCATATGACTCAGCCATTCCATCCTAGGTGTTTACTCAAGAAAAATGAAATCATAGGGTCATACAAGAATTTATGCATGAACATTCATAGCAGATTTATTTTTAAGAGCCAAAAGCTAAAACAACCCGAACAACCATCAACAGGTGAATGGATAAACAGATTGTAGTATAACCATACAATGGTATACTCTTCAGCAACTTAAACAAATGAACAATTAATACATGGCTATATCTCAAAATAATTATGTTGAGTGGAAAAAGCCAGAAAAAGATATGTACTCTATAATTCTATTTATATAAAATTCTGGAAAATACAAACTAATCTGTAGTAACAGAAAACAGCTAGCTCAATAGTTTCTGGGGCCTGGGGTAGATGAGGGTGAAAAGGAAGGCTTACCAAAGACAACAGGAAACTTGTAGGGATGATGGATATGTTTACTATTTTGATTATGGCAATGGTTTCATGGGTGTATAAATGTATCAAAAATTCTTAAATTGTAATTTTAAATTTGTGCAGTTTATTGCTTGTCAATCTACACCTCAACATCCACTGGACTTTTCAACAGACTTCTTCCAGTTTCTGTGTTAACAATAGGATGGAGAGGAGGTAGGGTGTCAAAGGTAGGAGCCAAGAGCCAGTAGGAAACTACTCCAACAATCCAGGTGAGAGACAGTGGATGTGTGCACCAGGGTGGAGACAGTGATAACGGATCTATTTTATCCACTCTGGATGTATTTTAAAAGTAGAATCAACAGGTTTTCCTAAGGGATTAGACAGGGCATGTGAGAAGAAGAAGAGTCATCAGTGGTGACTTGGGCTGACCAACAAAAAGAATGGGAGTTTCCATTCCACTGAAATGAGGAAGGCTGTGAGTGAAACACACAGATGGGCATGGTAATCAGGACTTGAGTTTAATCCTTTTAGATCAATGGGCTCCTATTGATGTCCTATTGACATCTCCTCACCCCAACACATGGCGCACAGACCATCAAGCCTTAGATCTGGTTCCCTCAGAGTTTTCTACTCGGAGCCCAGTCCTTTCCAAGTAGTCATGGCTGATAGAATGCTCACTGGTGTGCCAAAGACTATACATTGTTTGGTTATTGGGTAGTGTGTGGGGGTCATGTTTTTATGTTCCTCCAGTATGTATCTCCTTATTAGAGTGAGCCTTTTACCTCACTCTACAAAGGTTGCAAGCAATTTCTTAAAACCTGGTCCTGTATCTTACCAGATCTAGTGCCAGTTCCCAAACTCATATTTAAGAAACTGGCACAACAATATTTCTGTCATGTTGTAATTAGGTCAAGCAATCATAATCCATAATGACTCAAGGAGAAGGGACACAGACCTTCCACATCTAGACGGAAGGAGGGTCAGAAATTTGGAGGCCATATTTTAAATCCATTACACCAAGGTGCCACATAATGACTAGAGTTAAATATTACCTACACACTTACATTACCTTCTATTTAAGCCCTTGATATCTTATAAGAATGGGAAGGGATCTGTATATTCACCTTGACTTCAACCTCATATTATGAATAAACCATTCATTGCTGGCATGTGTGATCTTGGCATCCATTTTTTTTTCACTCTTTACAAATACAAACAGTAACATTGCATTTTGAAATGATTCATGATACAGTCAACCTAAAAGCTCTCTGTAGACAGGAACTTTATCATGCTACAATGCCCCAAACATAGTACCTATTTAGTGATAATGAAAATTGATATATGCCAAGTTGGCCCTACACAATTGTCAGATTCTTTTGGTAAGTACTGATTGCCTCAATATTTGGCAATATAATAGACAAGTAGAAGCTATGACTTCTTCCCCTACCTCACCATTAGGTAGTAAGTGTAGTGAAAGTAAATATCAGACCAAATTTTGCCACATAGAAATATTTATTAGCAGACAAGTTTCAAAATAGCCATACAAACTATTCCAATGGGCTTGAGGAAGTCTCTGCTCTCTACCTTTTAGGCATACCAACAAGCTTTACAATAAGAGTTGAATACAAAAATTAGCAAAACTTCTAATCAGATCAGGTGACACAGACTTGATTAAATAGGAGGCACAGAATCAAAATTCTAGACCTAGAACATATACTAAAGATGGTAGGCTTCTGGGTTTTGTTGTATCCTTCAATTTTGTTCCTTCAAGGACAGAGATGCCTATGTAATCTTCTTTTAGTCTGATATATACTTGCACACCATCATTCACTTACACCCCAGAAATTATGTCCAACATCCCTTGCACTCATCACTGAACCCTCTGGTGCATATTTAAATAGCAACATTTGAAGTGTTTTGGATCTGGATCCTTGAGTAGACAATTGTAAGGTCACAGGTGTGTGCTAGAGCTGGATTATACTAGCTGTGAGTCAGTTGCGTATATCTCTTCCCAACACTGCATTATGTGACCTCATGCTCTTGCTTGAAACTGGCTATGGAAGGAATAGTTGCACAACAGAAATCAGCGAACAATACAAATCAGAACTTTGTCCCTCCCTGGAGCCGTGTTGCAAGCACATTACTATAACTGATCATCCCTATGGTATGAATTAATTTACATCAAACCATTTGTATTGGAGTATTTGAAAGTAACTTAAATAATATAATAAGCAAATATTGCTTAAATTATTTCATACAGTTCTTATATTTAAATAAATGCCTAGGGATATTCATATGTGTGTTTTGAGTGAGTTGTTTGTCCAATCTCATTAGCTCATGAAATTACATAAGTTTTCAGTAATATCATATTTATAGAATATAAAAACTGAGTAGAATAGAAATTGATCAGCAGGGGTAAATTAAATGATCTTTTATAAGATTATACACTCATATTTAAGACTGATATAAAATAGAATGACAGATATTAATCCAATTTTAATTTTATTTTGTTGAAAATTCTGATCTAATCTGAGGCATGGCCCATCTATGTGCAGTATGATGGGAAAGACCTGAGTTCATCTCTACTTTAACACATACCAAATACATGACTTCAGACAAGTAATTTCTGAAACTCAGTTTCCTTATCTGTAAAATGGGAATAACATAGATGAGATCACCCATGTAAAAACATTTACAACTTACAATGCTACAATGTGGGTTTTTTTTTTTAAAGATTATTTATTTATTTATTTATTTATTTGAAAGCGAGAGAGCACAAGCAGGAGGTGGAGCAAAGGGAGAGGGAGAAACAGACTCCCCAATGAGCAGGTAGTCCGATGAGAGGCTGGATCCTATGACCCTGAGATCATGACCTGAGTCAAAGGCAGATGTTTAACCCACTGAGCCACTCAGGTGCCCCCAAAACTGATTATAATTACTAAAGTGCCTCACAAAGAGCTAGCTGCTAACCAGTTAAGACTAGGTCAGGAATGCACTGTTCTTTCCTTAGTGAGAAATAATAAATAAAGCAATAAAGTGTTTTTTTAAAACTTTCTCTCCAAAATAAAGACTACTGAGATTAACTTTTACAGGTTCTCTGAGGCTGCGAACAGAGAGTGGTTTTAAAATTGTCATCAGGCACGTACACTTGGACACACTGAATGTTGTTATCTTCTTTGTGTGCATACAAGATTCTCTTGCTGAGCCTCACTGCCTTCAGAACTGGCTCAGGCTGTACAGTTTATTGCCTGTCACAGTTCATTGTAGTGTTCCCCTAGATCTGCACATCTTTCTTCCCTTTTACTTCTTTAGTATAAAACATCCTTCCTAACACATCCTCCCGACTCTCTCTCTCTTGAAAGAGAAAAAAAGAAGACCCTGAAGTATCTGCTTAAATCCAATCTCCAATTTCATTAAACTTGCCTCCACTCTACCATACCTAATTGGTCCTGGGTATTTATATATATTATCCCACTTAGTCCTCTTCAAAATATTCTCTTTTTAAAGATATTTAAAAAAAAAAAACTAACTGAGCTTCAGAAAGTTTAGGGACTTGCCCAAGATTCACAATGCTCAGAGATGGTATAGTCAGATTTCTAGTCCAGGTTTGTCTGGGTTTAAAGACCATTCTCCCTTTTGTTCTTTAATAATACTTCTAGAAAGCTTGCAGGGGACTTTTTAGACTCTCAGAAATTAGTCAGTGTTTTTAAAGGTCTTCTAGGCCATGCAATAGGTAGATAGTTGAACTCTCTATTTTCCATTAGAATAATCAGCACTTGATTTAAACCTGTATGTCTGACACCTAAAATGAACCCTTTTTAAGAGCATGGCTTTCTTTTTTCTTTTAAGATGTACTTATTTATTTGAGAAAGAGAGCACACAGTGGGGAGGGGCAGAGGGAGAGGGAGAATGTCTTAAGCAGACTCCACACTGAACAACACTGGATATCAAGACACTGAGATCACAACCTGAGCAGAAACCAAGATTGGATGCTTAACCAACTGCACCAACCAGGCACCCCACGCAGTTCTACCTTTGAACTCCTAGTGAGTATCTCAGTGCTGGCAAAGGAAGTATTTTAATAAATATTTATTCTTGAATGGAAGAGTGGTTCCAAATGGCTATGCATCTACAACCAACTAAACCCTTCCCGTGACAGGGAAGTCACCATTGCCACAGGATACCATTGCCTTCAAGATCTCATGTCAAATTACATGCATGATGTAATTAAAAAAAAAAAAAAAAGAGAAGAAGGAGGAGAAGGAGGAAGAGGAGGGGGAGGAGGAAGAAGAAGAAGGATGAAGAAGAAGAAGAAGAAGGAGGAGGAAGAAGAAAGAAGAAAGAAAGAAAGAAAGAAAGAGAAAGAAAAGATAAAACATAAAGGAAGAGTGGTTCCCCAGGAATAGATTTAACTACTTGAAGGATACTTATTTCCAAATGAGATGTAATGGCCAGGAAACTGAGTAAAGACAGATATCCTGACTTCATCATGCCTACCCTGAGCAAACTGCATTGCACTCTATACCAAAGGGACATTTTATCAATTAGGGTATAAAAAGATTCAGGAGAATCCACTGTTATCAACAAATGTAGTGCTTTGAGTCAATGGTCTGTTTGCAAAAATAAACTGTGAAAAATATGAGTCAGGCTTGAAAGAGAAGAAAATAATGCATATAGGTCAAAAATAAGCAAAGTTGAAGTAAGTTGATTTAAAGTTTAGAATCCTTAACCACAATGAGATATCTCTTCAAAAAATATAGTTTAGAATTCTTTTTTGAATAATATTTTATATTTTTAAAGTTTTCAGGGCTTTATATTTTTATAAAAATATTTTTTTAAATTTTTATAAAACTTTATAAAAAACTTTTATATTTTTATTAAAAACTTTATATTTTTAAAGTTTTAAAGTTTAAAGAGTTCAGGGCTATGTTCATGGGATGCTCTGATTCTTCAAACATGCATAAGGTGAGAATGCCTCTCAACAGGTGTTCTTATAAAGCATTGCATAGATAAAATCTTTACAATAAGGTATTTTAAACATATTTAATGACATAGGTTATTTATAGTATCTGGTTATAAATCACTTTAAAAACCAGTATCCCATGATACATCTACTTTATAAGTTCATATTTTTCTCTTATGGTATTTTGTAAACTATGGAAAAAAGCATTTTTCTCTCCTCTAGCAAAATGACCAAGGCAAATAATTTACACATGAATTCCAGGCAATATATTATTATTTTATTAAACTCACTTTGCACTGAGATAAATTTCTAAACACTTGTATTTTTATTTTGTATTTGTATTTTTATTCTTCTTTGTATTCTGATGTTTCATTGTGTGATTATTGATTTCTGGCCTCCTTTATAGATTTAAATGTATTATTGTAAAAACAAGACAACAAAAGTCCAGAGAAGGCTAGTGGTTTTTACAGCATCTCGCAGCTGGACCACCATGGAGTTAAGGGTAGCTAGGACTTCTTGAAGTCATACCAGTCTCTCCTGACTTACCAGACTGAAATCTGCTTTTCATCATTTAAATGTCACATATTTCAATTCTTAGTCCACAAGTATAAATTAGAAAAGGGGCGCCCTTGTCTTTGACATATGTTAGAATGAAGACAAACTGAGGTGGAAAAGAAACGTAATTCTATTGAGTACTGACCACTCTAGCCATTGTGCTGGACACTGGTGATAGAGCACTAAATTAACCCTCATAAGGCTCACATTCTAGTGAGAAACTCAAAGAAACAAACAAACAAACATCTATTTAAGGAATGCTATGAAGGAAACAAATAGGATGCCAAGAAAGAAAATACTAGAGCTTGGGGTACCAGGGTGGCTCACTCAGTTAAGCCTCTGCCTTTGGCTCAGGTCATGATCTCAGTGTCCTGAGATCCGCCCGGCATTGGGCTCCCTGCTCAGCAGGGAGTCTGTTCTCTCACTGTCCTGTTTGTGCTCTCTTCCTCAAATAAATAAATAAATAAAATCTTTAAAAAAAAGAATTTTCTATCTAACAACAGCAGAATACATACTCTTCAAATAAACATAGACATTCACCAACATAGACCATTTTCTGAGCCATAGAGTAACTAATTTAAAAGGATTAAATAAGATAAAGTATATTCTCTAAACATAATAATGAAACTAGAAATCCATAGAAGAAAGGGATCTTTGAACACTACATCAAAAACTAACAATGTACTATACAGTGGCTAACTGAACATAATTATAATTAATTAATTAATTAATTAATTAAAATTTTAAAAAAGAAGGGATCCCCAAACATGGAAAATAACAACACATGTCTAAATAACCTACATGTCAAAAATGAAAGTAAAATAATGAATTAGAAAATATTTTGAATTAAATTAAAATGAAAGTACAGCATGTCAAAATTTGTTCAACAAATTAATTCTTAGATTAGTTCTCAAAGCTGCAAAATAAGAAAAGTCATGCCACCCCTACACAATTTGAAAATAGGTAAGGTAAACAAACAATTTGGACCAAGACTTCACTACAGAAAAAATATCAATGGCAAATAAGCACTTGAAAAAGTATTCAATATCACTATTTCTCAGGAAAATGCAAATTATATCCACAATGAGATAGCATTTTGCACTTCCATATGGCATATTTTCAATGAATAAATACATAAATAAAATAATTGATGTGACAAAAATATTCTGTCTTGATTATGGCAGTGTGTACCTAACTATATTGTTTTTCAAAATTCATGTAGAACTATACACCTATAAAAGGTAAACTTTAGTATATGTACCTCATGACTTAAAAAATAAGAAGCATTGTGCTGAGTGAAAAGCTAGATACAAAAGACTGAATATTATATGATTCCATTATATAATGTTCTAGAAAAGTCAAACCACTGGTACAGAAAAGAGATCAGTGATTGTCAGAGGTTTGGTGTTAAGATTAGCTGCAAAGGACAATGAAAGAAATTGTGGTTATGAATTTACCCTTATTTTGCTTGTATATTTTGGTTCTGTATTTTGACAGGGTTTACATGATTTTATACATTTTTCAAAACATATCAAATGCACACTTAATAAAACTGAATTTTTATTATGTAAATTATACCTCAGTAAATGAATGAAAGAATCATTGAATCATTCAATGTTTGTTGAATCAATGGAATTATCTTTGATTTAATATCTTAGAATGTGCAAAACTCTATACTAGGGATACAGGAAAACACAAGTAAATAAGGAAGTATTACCTGCAGATTTACTGGGAAGTGCTCCTGAGAGTAACACTTGTGAAACACTGAAGGAAGCAAGATTGAGCAGTGGGCTACACAGTCTCAAAAAAAAGGCCTCTGACAATTCCATGGGGAATTCTGGAGATGGATGGACCTACAGAGTGGTTCCAATTAAAGCAAGGGGGTTAAGCTTTTGTACCCCTGCACTGTCCAGTCCTTGAATCCAAGCTGCCCGCTAGGAGGAGGACAGTTCCCAATGAAGGACACAGCTATGAGCAGTCAACAGCCAATATTCCCAGCATATAGGAAAATGAATGACTTGATCCTAGAGGAACAGGGACTCTGGGAGGTATAGCACAAGCATTCTCTATAAAATTTAACAACCTAATGGGGACATTGACATGTAAATGACCAGTTAGACCCTGAGGAAGAATGAGATTAGTGTTTTAATAGTAGCAACAGAAAGTTTGTTGTGGGAGTCAGAGAATTCAGTTTGGTTCTAGCCAAGGGCAATGCAATCCAATGGTGTGTCATTGGAACAACTTTAATTTATACATATAAATAAGCACATAAAGCAGTATTGGAGGCTGGGAAGCAATCTAAGGGCTAGTGTCTACGGAATTTGTCATCTCGGCTCTCTTGTCCTCTGGTTGCCACTGATTTGACCAATATCAGAGGGTAGAGGAAGCTGAGTTTGGGGTATTCATTCCCTGCTCCCTTCTTACCCCTTAGTAATTTTGAAAGAAGCTGTGTTTCTTCACAGGCACTGCTCTTGAACAGCTGTTTCTCCTCTTGCATGGCTTTAGCTCTCACTGGGCTGCAATAACACCATTTTCTCTACTTGTCCTTTCAGACCCCAAAGCAGTAATGGTTTCCTGCTGTCACTAGTTCTAGGTGCTTCACTATCCTTTGTTGATTCCCTTAACTTGGACCTGAAATAGTCCTTTTATAAATCAGTTCATCTCTTCCAAGTATGCTAGGTTTCCTGCAAGGATCCCCAAGTCATTCCACTCTTGCTTGTTTGTGTTCTAACTTGGAAGTTTATTTCTGCTTTCTCATTCCTCGTTAACTTTTGGGACCTATCAGCCAATTAATTTGAAGATCTCTCTGATGATATTTCTGCCTCATTTTGAATTGGATTATTTACCCTACAGGAATTAAAAGAAGTGAGGGCTAATACATTTAGTAACCTAACATATTATTCTCCAACCCATACCCATGGGCTCTTGCTTTTCCATCTGTCTTCAGTACCTGCCTCCTCCTACTATAGGATTAGCTCTTCTACAGAGCCTTTTATGACTTGTCCCTCCAAACATCGGCAGATTTAAATGCTTTCTCCTCTTTGCTACCATAACTCACTACAGATTTCTTTATCATAACACTTATCACACAGCTCTATAACTGTTTATACACATCTCCACTAGACTATAACTTTCCACAAGACTCTGTCCTGTTAATTTTTCTATTCCTATCATCTAACACACACCTGGTACACAGTAGTTGCTCAATAAGTTTGAGCAAATTAATAACTCATTCACTAATGAGTTAGAGAAAGAAGATACCTTTTTCTGTAATAGTTCTAAATATAATCCAGGTACACTGTAGATTTAGGCCACCATTAATCAGTAAATCTATGGGTTGTTGGGGTTAGATGCCAGGAGGAGCATTCTCTAATCCCACTTGGAAACATATGCATTTCCAGTTTTCCAGTTTCATTGGCTCATTCACAATCTTTAATGTTAGCTTGTCTAGTATAGAACTACAGAAACCCAGTTTACAGAGATGAAAACCAAGAATCTCCAATGTACCTATGGCCATAGTCAGATCCCCTAGACTAGGCAGAATTACAACAAATCTAAGGAAAGCATTCTTATTTCTAGATTCTCCAAACTGGAAACTTAAGAAAAGGCAGTGAAACTATATACCCTTGTATCATTTGTCCTCTCAACATTTTTGCATAAGCTAACTTTGGAATCTTAAGGTTTCAAGATAAATCTTGAAAATTAGACACCTCTGTGAGGATGCTATTTAAAAGAGTTTTCCAAGGTTATCCTTTGGGGAGCTTAAGTTATGTGCTTTCATCTTCTACCTAAACCTCAGTCAATCTGCTCTTTTATACTCCATATGGTCTGGCAAGTAATTCTTCCCTTTTCCGCTGCAGGGAGTTAACCCCACAGCAGAAACAGTGAGTCACAAGGACAAGAACCAAATGATGTAGACGACCCCATCACAACCACTCAAGCTGGTATAAACATTCTAATATGGCATGGAGATTAGACATAATATGGTGCCACTTCTTCCCAGACCTGAGTCATCTTCCCCTATGGATCAAATGTAACAACAATCAGTTTTTAAATGAACTCCTCAGAGTAATGGCATATATTTTCCCTATTGTTTACAGGGAAATTTATATCACAGAAGATGTTGATATAACTACAAAAATAAAAGAAAGCTTTCTTATCTCCAACTATTCCCTATTAACTCTTGGGCTCTAGTCACCCTGTACTAGTTATTTATTCATTTAAAGCTCTTAACTGTAACATTGGTATCCTTTCACATGCAGATGACTTATGCCAAGAAAATTTTCCTACACCAGAAAATGACTAGAAACTGGTCTAGAGAAATGCAATCATAGTCCAATTTATATGATCCATAAAAGGGAGTAGCAGATTTCTTTATGGTGTAGTGGCACTGGAATTAAGCTGAACTCAAGGAGCTGAGTGAAGAGGGATGATACAGTGTGAGGAACCCTGCTTAGCACCTTCTTTTTAGTTTTGTATCTCATTTCATCCTTACAGCATCCATGGCTGGTCAATACAATTAACTTCATTTTACAAAAAAAGGAAACTGATTCAGATTTAGAAGGGTAAGGAACCCTTCTAAGAGTAAGTAGACCTTACTCTACTTTAATTCCATGAATGCTTCAGTTAATAGGATTAGTGGCCAGGGTGGGAGGGTTTCTGCTCCAAACAAGAATATCTGTACTTCATCATCTCAATGCCTTTGCTTCTTCCTTCCCTGATAACTTCCTCCCCACTGAACATTCCACTAATTCAGACAAATCTAATGTCTAATGTCACTAATTTCAAATCTCAAGTCTAATTCCATTTCTTCCAAGAAGTTTTCTCAGATCATGCTGTGCATAGGGACTATACACTTACTGAACTCCTGTAGTCATTTCTCTCTTCTTGGATCACATGGCACTTGTCATATTTTTCCAGGTATTGGTAGCTATTTTCCCAACTGCTTGTCTTCTTTCCATCTGGTTCATAAGCAACCCAAGATCAGACACTTAATCTTAACATTCTCTACCATTCCTAAAAATAATTCTGAATTCAGAATTGCTATTCAGTTGAATAGCAATATGTAACAAGCATTCAGGAATACAGAAATGAATAGTTTGTGGAAGAAATATTTAAAAATATGTTTTGTGTATGTCCTATCACTACTTATTGCCTACCCCTTATGTATTTACATTGTGACACAAGCACAACTCTTTTGTGTGTGTGTGTGTGTGTGGATCTAAAATTTTTTAAATTAACATATAATGTATTCTTTCTTTCATGGGTACAGGTCTGTGAATCATCAGTCTTACACAATTCACAGCACTCACCATAGCACATACAGTTCCCAGTGTCCATAACCCAGCCACTCTATCCCTCCCTACCTTGTCCAACAACACTCAGTTTGTTTCCTGAGAATAAGAGTCTCTTATGTCTCCTTCCCTGGTCCCAACTTGTTTCATTTTTCCCTCCCTTCTCTGAACAACCCCCCACCCTGTCTCTCAAATTCCTCATATAAGAAAAATCATATGATAATTGTCTTTCTTTGATTGACTTATTTGCACAAGCACAATTCTCATTTGCCATAGAAAAAAACAATATATTTACCAAAGCAGGAAAATAACTAAGTTCTTCTATAAGAGTTTTCAACAGCAAGAGTCAAAACAAGCTAGCAAACAAAAAAGCATAAATCACTATGACCTGAGTTAACTGGGTTAGTCTACATTGTACACAGGCTATCCTTACATAACTTCATTTTTTCTTGTAAGAGAATTTACCTTTCTAAAAAGGAATTGAGAGGCAAAGGGCATTTGCTGGAGGTCCACAAGCCCCTTGGATGGCCCTGTATTCTGAGCACAAGCCTGAGAAAAAGTGATAGGGTTAAGGAAGGTAGTCAGAAACACTCAAGGTAGCAACTGAACTCCAAAGAGAGAACAATAAACTCAGAGAAAACCCAGGCCAAACAAACAGCTTCACTAAAAAATCCACCCCTTCAAGGGAATTGCCCACTCTTGGGAATTGTGAATCTTTTCTGTCTTTCTTTCTTTTGTCATGCTACATGATCAAGTCCTCTAGTTAATGAGAAAAACATTTGACTTACTTATGTTCAATAAATTCCCATGAAAAAGATGAAACTTGGAATTATTTTCAAGTTGAGAAACGTTTTAAAAAATTCAAAGCCATCCATCAAGCCACCCTGTACCAAATGGATGTATTTAGCACCATCTTGGCAACCTAAGCCATATGCCCTGCCCTTCCACTCAGCAAGAAGCATCTAAAAAACCACAGGAAGCTCATCCCAGGCTTCTCAAGCAACATTCCTCCTTCTCGGATAGGGCCAAGCCCAGGCTAGGATGGAGCCTTAGAACCAGCAGATGACCCAGACACAGAACTCAGAATGTAATCTACATATTTTCTTTGGTCATTAACTTATTTTTACTATTGAAGCATCCTTTAAAAAAAATTAGGACCAAAAAAAAAGAGGATTAAAATGAAATAACCACCTATAATCCTATAATTATACCTTCTTAAGCTAACAAATATTAACAGAACTCTTGACCTACCCCCCAAAATCTCCCCCATCTCTCAACCATGTTCATAACATTGACTGACATTACCATCCACTAGATAGACTAAAAATCTAGCCATCAGACTTTATGTCTCTCTATATACAATTAATCAGCATTTTTCTTAAAACTTTCATATTTATCAATTTCAACTTCTTTCGAATTTAGTGGGGTCAATATTTTGTAAATATTTAATTGATGTTCTTTTTTGTTGCTCTTTTCATTGTTCTTGTTTCCTGACAGTCTTTTAACTCTTATAGCAACAGAAACAACCCTAAATTTCTAGACTCAGAGAATGTGGATACCTTTAAAATCAATGTTTAATCCTCTGTCTTTCTCTCTCTCTCTCACACACTCACACATTCCTGGAACTCATAAATATATGAGGTATACCCTTTAAAAATCAGAACAATGAGAGTATAGGAAAAGAGTTTAATTTTCTCTTGTTTCCTTTCCAGCCTTCTGGCTGAGGTGTTAAAAGCAGAATAGGGGTGCCTGAGTGGCTCAGTGGGTTAAGCCTCTGCCTTTGGCTCAGGTCATGATCTCAGGGTCCTGGGATCAAGCCCCACATCGGGGGGTGGGGTGTCTCTGCTCAGCAGGGAGCCTGCATCCCCTCCCCACCTGTCTTTCTGCATACTTGTGATCTTTGTCAAATAAATAAATAAATAAATAAAACCTTTTTAAAAAAATTAAAAAATAAAAGCAGAATAAACACCAAAAGGCAAACAAAAAAAAAATGGAGAGAGGAGTAAAGTTTTTGGTTAATACCTGTGATTATCCATACAATCTCTTGTATCATACATCACATTTTGGCAATTATAACCTCTGGCCAGCAAAATCAAAGGAATCACTCAAATATTTTCAAGTAGAAGAATCCCATCATTTAAACCAAGAGGTCCCTCCTATAGTTGGAGAATAATCTCTTGTAAACATACTTACCTCACTACTGTATTTGTTAAAAAGCAAGGTTAGTATATAGCAAGAGGCGTGTTAAAAAAACACTATCCTGTCCTATTAAGAATAACTTTCCTGCCATCTCTGCCATTTCACTTTTTTTAAAGGTTTATTTACTTGTTTGTTTATTTGAGAGAGAGAGAAAGCACCCAAGTGGTAGGAGGGGAAGAGGAAGAGAGAGTATCTCAAGTAGACTCCCCATTAAGCATGGAGGCTGATGTGGGGCTAGATTTCAGGACCCTAAGATCATGACCTGAGCTGAAATCAGGAGTCAGATGCTTAACTGACTGACACACCCAGTCACCACTGTTCACATTTTCAATTACTAAAGATACATAACATATTCAAATTTGAATTCAAAGCCACCAGATCATCTGGGTTTTGATTTTATCATCAACTCCTTGAAGGAAACTGACTTTTGGAATGTAGAAAGAAGACATTTTAGTCAAAAAATGTAACTGCAGTAACACACCACCCAAAAGTCTCATTGGCTTCTACAAACAAAGCCAAACAAAATTTTATTTGTTACTCAATACTTGAAAGGGAGCTCCCATCACTTGGGTCAGTGGGGCCTTTCCTCCTTTGCTCCAGGAGTCCATTATGTAATGAAGACTCTTTCATATGGCTTTCTTGGTCAACATGGAAAAGAAATGAGAGCTGGAGATTTTTCATGTGGCCTCTTCAAACCTTCATCTCAGAAGTGACACATGTCATTTCTACCCCATAACCCACTGGCCACAATTAGCCACAAGACTCAACTGAACCCTAAGACTCCTGGGAATACTCTCACCTCTGCCATAAAAGAGTATCCAAATCCAGACTTTATACTTAGCATGGTAGAAAACTACCAATCTCTATTTTTTTTTTTACCTCCTTTCCCTACTATAGAAACCTTAATGAAAATCCAATGAGAAATCCAAGTTTCAATAACCCTAGAAACATGCAGTATTCATCTAGGATATGAATTCTATGAAAAATTCTACCAGCCAAATGGCAGATAAAAATCTATAAACAATTGCAAAGTCATATGGACAAAATATATTAAAACAAATCCTTCTACTCAGACCAGGTTTCTAACCTCTGAAGTTTGACTTGGTTGATGCAGAGTTATTTTCAAAGGCTGGGATGTTTTATTCCCTTCCCAATTAGTACTGCTACCATTTTCTGCAGTGTTATTCAACTGGGAGTAGAGATAGATGAGAAGAGCTCTATGGGCTGACATTTCTGAACTCTACGTCTCATAGTGAGACAAGCTAGTGGGACAAGGAAATTCATTTTTTTAAAGGTTTTATTTATTTATTTGACAGAGAGAGAGATCACAAGTAGGCAGAGAGGCAGGCGGAGAGAGGGGAGGAAGCAGGCTCCCCACTGAGCAGAGAGCCCGATGTGGGGCTTGATCCCAGGACCCTGAGATCATGACATTAGCCGAAGGCAGCGGCTTAATCCACTGAGCCACCCAGGCGCCCAAGGAAATTCATTTTAACACAATCAGAATCCATATGAAATAAAAGATAGCCACATACTGGAAAATACATAAGAAGCTATAACTATCAGCTAGTCTTCCAGCTTAATATACAAGGATTCTAGTAGTAAGCAGGTAGGAAGTTATGAAAATCAAGAGGATGTGACAATCTTTTACAACTGGTATTGTCCTAAGAAGTCTGGGGTGTGAACAATAATCTACTTGTGATTATGAAAAAAGAGGTACTTATTAGAGGAAGAGAGTAGAGTAGAGTAGTCTTGGTCATCCTAGAAACAGCTCCAATGTAACACTAAAACCTAGTTACTCAGATTAGCAGAAAGTTTAGTACCTGTTTCCTGGAGATCCCATTTCCTAAATCTAAGAACTCCTCAGAATGCTAATTCTTCTTATAGACCAACTCTTGCCAACTCTGCCTTGATTCTGATGCTAGAAATTAAATGTGTCTCCTTGAAGATGGAAGATTTGCCACATTTTCCAAACTCTAGTTGATAGGTGGGGCTCTTTTCCTCTGCCCAGACCCCAATCATGAAAGGGAGGTTTTACCTCAAGACCACTGAGAATATTGGGATGCCAGTGTCCTTTCCTTGGAATATGATGTGGAGGTCCCACATCAGAGGGAGAAAGCCAAGGAGACCTGGGACTACTGCCACCTCTCCATGAAGGGCTTAGCTCCTAAATTGGGAGGGTTACTCATAAAAGTGTACCCTCAATACCAAACCTGTGCCTCAGAGATTTTGTTCACAGGGAGAAGCTCAGAGAAGTTCACAGGGTGAAGCAGTTCCCCAAAGAAACTGACTTCAGTTCCAACAGAGCATGAAGAAGTTCAAGTCTAAAGGTGCTCTCAAAAGCAATCTAGGTTCAGTGAAAGACAATTGGGATGAAACTGATACTCACTGGAGATATAGGTTAAACTATGAACTGCATGGTTTGCTTAAGAGAAACAGGAAAAGAGACAGCTGGAAGGGGCCTTCCTGGTGTCAGAAGATATATCAAACACTGACTCAGAAACTATCCTTTCAAAAAAGCCCAAATTTTATTGGATCAGGTTTTTTTTATTTATTTTTTTATTTTTGTATAAACATATCATGTACTATTAGCCCCAGAGGTACAGGTCTGTGAAACGCCAGGTTTACACACTTCACAGCACTCACCATAGCACATACCCTCCCCAATGTCCATAACCCCACCACCCTCTCCCAACCCCCCTCCCCACAGCAAACCCTCAGTTTGTTTTGTGAGATTAAGAGTCTCTCATGGTTTGTCTCCTTCCCAATCCCATCTTGTTTCATTTACTCTTTTCCTACTCCCCAAACCCCCAACGTTGCATCTCCACTTCCTCATATCAAGGAGATCATATGATAGTTGTCTTTTTCTGATCGACTTATTTCGCTAAGCATAATACCCTCTAGTTCCATCCACGTCATCACAAATGGCAAGATTTCATTTCTTTTGATGGCTGCATAATATTCCATTGCATATAGATACCACATCTTCTTTATCCATTCATCTGTTGATGGACATCTAGGTTCTTTCCATAGTTTGGCTATTGTGGACATTGCTGCTATAAACATTCGGGTACACGTGCCCCGTCGGATCACTACGTTTGTATCTTTAGGGTAAATACCCAGTAGTGCAATTGCTGGGTCATAGGGTAGTTCTATTTTCAACTTTTTGAGGAACCTCCATGCTGTTTTCCAGAGCGGTTGCACCAGTTTGCATTCCCACCAACAATGTAGGAGGGTTCCCCTTTCTCCGCATCTTCGCCAGCATCTGTCATTTCCTGACTTGTTAATTTTAGCCATTCTGACTGGTGTGAGGTGGTATCTCATTATGGTTTTGATTTGTATTTCCCTGATGCCGAGTGATGTGGAGCACTTTTTCATGTGTCTGTAGGCCATCTGGATGTCTTCTTTGCAGAAATGTCTGTTCATATCTTCTGCCCATTTCTTGATTGGATTATTTGTTCTTTGGGTGTTGAGTTTGCTAAGCTCTTTATAGATTATAAAGAGATTATACTAGCCCTTTATCTGATATGTCCTTTGCAAATATCTTCTCCCATTCTGTCAGTTGTTTTTTGGTTTTGTTAACTGTTTCCTGTGCTGTGCAAAAGCTTTTAATCTTGATGAAATCCCAATAGTACATTTTTGCCCTGCTTCCCTTGCCTTTGGTGATGTTCCTAGGAAGAAGTTGCTGCAGCTGAGGTCGAAGAGGTTGCTGCCTGTGTTCTCCTCAAGGAT
>PISX010006378.1:0-98126 GCA_004024625.1 Mellivora capensis
TTTTTCCAACCACCGTGTGTACGTCTTCACTTTGATGTCCCACAACGTTATAAATGTGACCTCTTTCCTTTTCCCTTCAGACTAGCTCCCTTTTCTAACTTCAGTGTTTCTGGTCATGGCAAAATTCCCTACCTTAACCGGGTTTGGACAATTAAGTCATCTCAATTTTTCTCTCCTCTTTTACCTCACTATCTATATCCTGTTGGTCAGTAAGTCTTAACAACTCTACTTCCATTATATAATTTCATATACATCCCCATTTCTCTTCTCCTTCTCATGACTTTAGGTCCTTAACTCTTGCCACAAATAGTGCAGTTGTCTATAGAGTTTCCCTTGCCTCCAGCTTATATATTTCTATCAGATTAATTGTTCTAAAGGATATTTAGTCCTGTTACTCTCCTGCTCAAAAATCTCCCTAGCTCCCAATTACCTAATGCATAATAGTGCTAAGGCACCTCTACAAAGTGGCTCTCATCTACCTTGCTGGCCTCATCACATGTAATTTTGCACTTAAATTGAATTAATTATTTAGGATATGTCCTATAGTTTTATGGGTTGCTTTTTTTAAGTATGGCTCAAAGTGTACCACTTACTCTGCCTGAAGTTCCTCCTCTTCCTTTCTCTGTAAATCAAGACACAGCTTAAATTGAACTACCTTATTGAAGAAGTGCATCTGAATTCCTTCATCCAACTCTTCCTGGACCCTGTGATATGCCCTAGTGAGCAATATAACATAAGCATGGTTCTTTCCCTCCAGAGCTAACAGCCTTTCCACTCCAGGGCAGTGGTCACAGCATCCTCTGAATTTCTGTACTATAGTACATCTTTCCCATGGTACTAATTCCATAATGAATTTTATTATGGTTATTTGTATATGAATCATAGAATTATTCATCAAATTGCTTTCACAACTGTTTTTACACAGTATTCAAGAAATATTGGTTAAATACATAATTCTAAATAAGTGACATTTAAATTCTGTTTACTTTTTAGCAATTTGGAAAGACATTTTTCTGAGCTTAACTTGCTAGGGTATGGATATGTTCTTCCTAAATAACTAAAGACATTAATATTATTTCTGGCTTTCTAAATTTTTTCCTGGTGCATTGCAAATCTTGCTAAAAAACTTGCATGTTACTAATGCAAATGTGTTAAATATAAAATTACCTGGAAACAAACAGATATTAATCCAACCTATATATTTCTGCCAATCAACAGTGTCCTTCCAGGTCTCACTGCAGATGTTATTTCCCTAATTTCTGATTGTCACAAAATCAATTACTGATTGAGTTGTTAATAGGTCTAGGGACTGAAAAGAGAAAAGCTGTCAATTATTAACAAGACTTCTTTGTAAAATTTAGAAAATTAGAAAATAAAATGTAGAATTTAGAATACTTTAGAGTACATAGTATCCCTTTAAAATTATCCTACATAGATCCATTATTTTCTTGCAAGAAGAAAGCTTACATAACCTATTAAGGTGATTTTAAAAAGAAAATAAGAGAAATATAAAGGAAAGCTTTGGCTTCATCAGGGCCCAATTACCTCTAGTGAATATAAAAACGGGTTGATTTCCCAAAAGAAATGTACTTACTCTCACATCTAATGCCTGTCCTTTTGCTCTGAGATGAATCCATAATGGCTAATCAATACTTTCAGCTTTTTCAGTTTTTCACAGATGTGACAAAGGATTTGGATAGCATAAGTATTCAGTGATGAAGTTGGATCTACTAATTTTTCATTGTAACTGTAACAACAAAAAAAAAACCAGGCCACACTTTTCCGCATGACTGCAGTGTTGGATGTCCAGAGCGCACTCAGTACTTCTGACTATAAAAGACCATCCTTCTTCTCACAGAGACACAGACTCACCAATGATACATGGATGAATGCTCTTTGTAGGAAATCCAAAAACCAGTTTAGAGGTTCCTTGCCCCCAAAGTGAGCATGACACCATCCTTATCAATGCCAGTGGGAAAATTTGTGATTTTTCACCCACCTTAGTCTCCTCCCCCAGCTCAGCACCACACTTTAAGAGAAAACTCCCAGCTCCCAAATTCTCCTTGGGGAGGGAAAGAAAAGGCCATACATCAATGGTCAGACTTTTCAGGGGGCTGTCCAAGGGACTGGTTTCTGTCTCACTCCACTCAAACCACTGAAAAAAAAAACCCAGCATACTCTAGAAGCCTGGGAGCTTCTGAAAATTAAAGAGAGCTGGGTGGCCTGTAGCAGCTCCAGAAAACCTGCAGTATTGCAAACAGACACCAGAGGGAACAAGAGATTAAAAGCTCTTGAAAAAAAGATCTCAGCAAATTTCTCTAATTTGGAATTTGCATATATTAAGTCTAGAGAAAACATATACACAGAAAAGGTTCAAGGGGCCAGGAATCCAGGAAATCCAGGAAACCCCAGGAAATGCAAAATAAAACAACAATGAGCTACTATCATACAACTATTTGAATGGCCAAAATCTGGGACACTGACATCAAATGCTGATAAGGATGTGGAGCAACAGGACCTCCCTTCATCAATGACGTGAATGTAAAATGGTATAGCTGCTTTGGAAGACAGTCTAGTTGTTTCTCATAAAACTAAACTTCCTCTTATTATACAATCCAGCAATCATGCTCTTTGGTATTTACCCAAAGAAGTTGAAAACTTTGGTCTATGTAAAAACCTGCACAAGAATGTTTATAGCAGGGGCGCCTGGGTGGCTCAGTGGGTTGGAGCCTCTGCCTTCAGCTCAGGCCATGATCCTAGGGTCCTGGGGCTCTCTGCTCAGCATGGAGCCTGCGTCCTCCTCTCTCTCTCTCTCTCTCTCTCTCTCTCTCTCTCTCTCTCTGCCTGCCTCTCCGCCTACTTGTGATCTCTGTCTGTCAAATGAATAAATACCTTAAAAAAAAAAAGAATGTTTATAGCAGCTTTAGTCACAGTTGCTAGAACTTGGAAGCAAGGAAGGCTTTAGCAGGTGAATGGATAAATGGTAGGCACATCAAACAATGGAACATTATTCAGCTCTAAAAAGAAATTGAGGTATTGAGACATGAAAAGACAAGAAGGAAGCTTAAAGCCATGTTACTTAGTGAATGAAGCCAATCTGAAAGGCTGCATATTGGATGACTCCAAATCTGTGGCATTCTGCAAAAGGAAAAACTCTAGAGACCATGGAAAGATCAGTGGTTTCCAGGGATTGGGCAGTGGGAAGGATAGAAAGGCACGAATAGGCAGAGCACAGAACATTTTTAAGACCATGAAAATATCTGTATGATACTAAAATGATGGGTATGTGTCATTATACATTTATCTAAACCCACAGGATATTTAATACCTGGCATGGACCCTAATGCAAACTATGGACTTGGGGTGATGAGGATGAGTCATGGTAGGTTCATTGGTTGTGAAAACAAATACACTACTGTTGTGGTGAATGTGGATAATGAAAAGAGGCAATGCATGTGGGGGACAGGGAGGAATATGAGAACTTTTTGTATCTTTTCCTCAATGTTGATGTGATGCCAAAACTGCTCTAGAAAAATTAAGTCTTTCATTAACTGTATCTATTACAATAATGGGTACCTAATCTAAAAAAAAATGTAATTTGTGATATCAATAACTTAATGTGGGTGGGGAGATAGTAGTAGTATAGGGTTTTTGTATGCAATTGAAGTTATCAGTTTAAAATAGATTATTATAACTAAGATGTTTTTGTACCCTCAAAGTGAACACAAAGAAAACACCTATGGAAGGTTCAAAAAAAGAAAATGAGAATAGAATCAAAGCATGTAAAAAAAAAAAATCAGAAAAGAAGATAGCAAGAAAGGAAAGAGGACACAAAGAAGCTACAAGACAGAGAACAATTACCAGAGGCAATAGTAAGCCCCTCTCTATCAATAATTACTTTAATGACATAAAAAAATCTACATCTATTCCCAGGTCGTGATTTTCTCCTAGAAGTCTTATTGTTTTAGCTTTTAAATTTAGATCTATCACCCATAACAAATTAATTTTTGTAAATGGCACATTGTAGTGGTTGAAGTTCATTTTTTCCATATGGATATCTACTTGAAAAAGCTTTCATTCCTCATTAGCACAAGTGAATAGTCTGGTGGGTTCCCGAGTGGCTCAGTCAGTTAAGCGTCTAACTCTTGATTTCATTCAACTCACGTCATGATCTCAGGATTATGAGATTGAGCCCCTAGCCTATACCCAGCGTGATGCCTGCTTAAAATTCTCTCTCTTCTGGGTACCTGAGTGCCTCAGTCCATTAAGCATCTGCCTTTGGCCCAGGTCATGATCTCAGGGTCCTGGGATTGAGCCCTGTATTGGGCTCCCTGCTTAGCAAGGAGTCTGCTTCTCCCCCACCTGTCAATAAATAAATAAAAATTTAAATAATAAAAAAAAAGATGATCTCCCTCTTCCTCTGCCTGCCCCTCCCCCACCTCTGGCTCTCAAAAAAAAAAAAAAGAAAGAAAAAGAAGAAGAAGTAGTAGTAGTAGTAGTAATAGTAGTGGTGGTGAATGGTCTGTGTAAGTGTAGACCTATTTTGGGACTCTTTAATAGTCCACTGATACTTGTCTGCCTTTATGGAATACCATAGTAAGTGGTAAGAACCATTGTCTATTGACTGAATATATATTTTTGGACCAGCCTAGATATTGAAAATGGTGTTTGGGGCCAATTTTTTTTGGCCTTTCACAGAATTGCCTTAAGTGAACTATGTTTTGGTATTATGACACTGGCCTTCATCAAGGGACAGTTATTTGAAACTTATGATTTTTATCATGAAAATGTTAAGTGTATTATACTGTCTCTCCTTTGTAAGCCACAGTAGGAAGGTCTTACGAGTTTTAATACCAGGAAAAATAATATGTCTGTCCCCCCTCTCTAATCGATAGGCATTTTATGGAGCTATACATTCTGACAAGTAGGAAGGTAAGAAACTATTTTATTGATTGATTCGAAAACTCCATAGAAAACCTTATTGTACGATCCTATCCTTTGCTTGTGAACTATCCTTACTTTAGTTTATATCTTATTTTTCAAACTTTATTATCAATTTTCTCCTAGTTTGCCACTCATTATTTGTACATATGCAACCCAAATCAAATCCCTTTTTGGAATGACCCCAGAATCTAAATAAAGCACTACATTCGCTGTGTTTTTGGAAATAGGTTTTGCAATTAAGAATAATAGCATTGCATTTAGTTTAAATTTATCAAAATCTAAATGGAAGCCCCCATCTTTTTACTTGCTATCTATGAACTAATGGGAAGGTAAAGCAAGGGCTTAGTAGTTCTATTATGTGTGTAGTAGTTTTGTGTCAATTTCCTCTTTTTCTCCTTTTGTCCCCAGCTGGGCCATAGTCTTTACTTGCATCTGATTTATAGCACACAGATAAGCAGCATTGTAAAGGAAAAGTGGTATGGGGCTCTGCTCTTACACCGTTAACTGCATGTGGGACTTCAAGGGAATTTCAAGGGAATTCAGCTGATGCCTTTTGTAAAAGGGGGGAAAAGAAAGCAAGAGCCGGTGGCCCATTTATGTGCATCAGAAAGTACTGATGAGTTTGTAGTATCCCACTGTTTCCAACTTTCGCCTGGCAGGCAGGTGATGCAGACTGTAGTAAATGACACCTTCCTCATGTCTCCCAGCCCATATAGAGTACTAACTTCCACAATAAGATATCTGCAGTATATTCCCAGAAATAGCTGTAGAACTCTTTCTAATGTAATGCCTGTTTTTCTATCAGGCACTACTGATCTTTCTTTCCTTTGAAAAGTTATTGATTATCCTATATATTCTTGGCATTGCTGTATGTGTTGGGATTAAGAAAAGAAATAAGATATGGATCTGTAGATGAAAGGGCTTGATTCTGCAACAATCCTCTGCTGTCTTGACTCTTTCTTCCCCATCCTTTCCACACTGCAAATCAATTGTTTAGCTTTTGAGAACTGATCATTATGCCTCTGGGGTACCGAACAGGTGAAATGTATTTCATACAATGGAGTGAAATTAATCTTAACAGTTCCCTTTCAGTCTATGAAGAAGAAACTGTGAAATCACACAGGAAGAATAAAATTAGTCCATTGAATTATAATCCCTCTTATCCCTAGGGAAAAGAATTTTTGAGCAAGCTTAAGCACAAATATGTCCAGGAATACAAACATAACAAAGATAATATTTCAAAATTGTATAATCCAAATAGCAGTATTTCTCATATATAACTTTTCACTACATTCCAATCAGCAAAACAACATAATATATATGGATACTATTAAAATTCTCAGGGTATTCAAAAAACTTCTAGAACTGATAAAGGAATTCTGTAAAGTTGCAAGATACAAAATCAATGGGCAGAAATCTGGGTTGCATTTCTATATACCAATAATGAAGCATGAGAAAGAGAAATTAAGAAAACAATCCCATTTAAAATTGCATCAAAAATAACAAGAGACCTAGGAATAAACTTAACCAAACAAGTGAAAGACCTATACTCTGAAAACATGAAACATAGATGAAACAAATTGAAGATGACACAAAAGAAATGGAAAGTCATTTCCTACTCCATGGATTGGAAGAACAAATATTGTTAAAATACCTATAGTACCCAAAGCAATATACAGATTTAAAGCCATCCCTGTCAAAACAGCAACAGCATTTTGCACAGAACTAGAACAAATAATCCTAAAATTTATATGGAACTACAGAAGACCCCATATAGCCAAAGCAATTTTGAAAAAGAAAAACAAAGCTAGAGGTATCACAATTCCGCACTTCAGGTTATATTACAAAGCTGCAGTGATCAAAACAGTATAGTGCTGGCACCAAAGTAGACAGATCAGTGGAAGAGAACAGAAAAACCCAGAAATAAACCCACAATTATATGATCAATTAATCTTCAACAAAATAGGAAAGAATAGCCAATGGGAAAAAGTTTCTTCAACAAATGGTGTTGGGAAAACTTGTTAGCTACAGGCAAAAGAATGAAACCGGACCACTTTCTTATACCATACATAAAAATAAATTCAAAATGGATTAAAGACCTAAATGCAAAAACTGAAACCCTAAAAATGTAGAAGAGAGCACAGACACTAATTTCTCTGACATTGGCCATAGCAACATTTTTCTAGATATGTTTCCTAAGGCAAAAGAAATAAAAGCAAAAATAAACTATGCCAAAATAAAAAGCTTCTGCACAGCAAAGGAAACAACAAAATTTAAAAGGCAGTCTACTGAATGGGAGAAGATAATATAGAAGATATATATGGCACTTCTCAGTTTTTTTTCCCGGTTTATTGAGGTATGCTTGATAAATATTATATATAATTAAGACATACAACATGTTTTGATATATGTATACATTGTGAAATAATTACCACAATCAAGCTAATTACCATATCTGTCACCTCACATTATGATGTGTGTGTGTGTGTGTGTGTGTGTGTGTGTGTTGAGAACACTTAAGATCAACTCCCTTGGGGCACTTGGGTGGCTCAGTAGCTTAAAGCCTCTGCCTTCGGCTCAGGTCATGATCTCAGGGTCCTGGGATCGAGCCCTGCATCGGGCTCTCTGCTCAGCAGGGAACCTGCTTCCCCCTCTCTCTCTGCCTGCTTCTCTGCCTACTTATGATCTCTGTCTGTCAAATAAATAAATAAAATCTTAAAAAAAAAGAATCTACTCTCTTATAAAATTTCAAGTATATAATAGAGTATCAATAACTGTAGCTACCATGCCATATATTAGATCTCCAGCAATCCCACTTCTACATAGACACCCAACAGAATTAAAATCAGTATTTCAAAGAGATGCCTGCAATCCCATGTTTGTTGCAGCCTTTTTCTCAATAGTCAGGACATGGAAACAACCTAACTATTCACAGATGAAAGGACAAAAGGATATGGTATATGTATACAATGTAATATTATTCTGCCTTAGAAAAGGGAAGGAAATCCTGCCTTTTGCCACAACATATATGAACCGAGAAAACATTGTGCTAGGTGAAATAAGTCATACACTGAAAAAGAAATACTGCATTAGCTCACTTTTATGTGGAAAGTAACAAAATTGAAGTCATAAAAGCAGAGAGTACTGGGGGCAAAGAGGTGAGGGAAATATGATATTGAATCAGTTCTGATCATAGTCTTAAAAGCTGACTTCATCAAACCCAAAGATATTATCAAATGATGAAAAGGATGAGTTATTGGTAACAAAATTTTTGGAAAATGTGATAACTGCTTAATAATTAACTACTTTAGAACTTAGTAATTTGGGTGGAAAATAAAGCCAAAATATACAAAAAGAAAGTATCCTAGAAAGTGTTGTAATAGATCTAGCCGTCTCATAAATTTGGAGACAAGCCTACTATCATTTTAGCACTCCCAGCTCACTAACATAAATAGGGCTCAATAATTGATTATGTTTAGAAAAGTGCAAAAGCAAAACCTTTTAAATTATACTGACAGTAGTAACAGAAAACTGAAAAGAAATAAAATGAAAAAAAAAAAAAGAAAACAAAATACTCAGGCATTACATTTTCCTGTGCTTGTCCTTTATTTAAAGTCTCTCTTCTCATCTTTAAGTTGAAGATATTATCTGTAAAACCACTCTAAATAACAGATGAATCAGACAATGGCATGAACATCAGATTAGTATTTAGTTCACATGAATATTTGCCAAAAGAGTAGCAATGAATTACTAGTTCCTTCACAATATATTTAGCAGAAGCACAGTACATAGCGATTGCTTCTTTTTTAAGCTACTGCTTATTAACTTTTATTTTTTTATTATGTTTAGTTAGCCAGCATATAGTACATCATTCATTTTTGATGTAGTCTTCAATGATTCATTAGTTGTGTATAACACCCCAGTGCTCATCACAATATGTGCCCTCCTTAATACCCATCACCCAGCTGCCCCATCCCTCCACCATCCTCTCCTCTGTAACCCTCTGTTTATTTCCCGGAGTCCAGATTCTCTCAAAGTTTGTCTCCCTCTCTGATTTCTTCCCACTCCATTTTCCCTCCCTTCCCCTATGATCCTCCATGCTATTCCTTATGTTCCACATATGAATGGAAACCATATGATAATTGTCTTTCTCTGATTGACTTATTTCACTTAGCATAATCCCCTCCAGTTCCAACCATGTCAGTGCAAATGGTGTGTATTCATCCTTTCTGATCACCAAGTAATATTCCTTCATATATATGAACCATGTCTTCTTTATCCATTTGTCTGTTAAAGGGTATCTTGGCTCCTTCCACAGTTTGGCTATTGTGGACATTGCTACTATGAACATTAGGGGTGCATGTGCCCCTTCTTTTCACTACATCTGACATCTGTATCTTTGAGATAAATACCTAGTAGTGCAATTGCTAGGTCATAGGGTAGTTCTATTTTTAATGTTTTGAGGAACCTCCAAACTGTTTTCCAGAGTGGTTGTACCAGCTTGCATTCCCAACAGTGTAAGAGGGTTCCCCTTTCTCCACATCCTCACCAACACTTGTTGTTTCCTGTCTTGTTAATTTTTGACATTCTAACTGGTATAAAATGGTATCTCATTGTGGTTTTGATTCATATTTCCCTGATGGCTAGTGATGTTGAACATTTTTTCATGTGTCTGTTAGCCATTTGTATGTCTTTTTTGGAGAAGTGTCTGTTCCTGTCTTCTGCCCATTTCTTGACTGGATTATTTGGTTTTTTGGTTGTTGAGTTTGACAAGTTCTTTATAGATCTTGAATACCAGACCTTTATGTGAAATGTCATTTGCAAACATCTTTTCCCATTCTGTGGATTGCCTCTTAGTTTTGTTGACTGTTTCCTGTAAAAAAGCTTTTTATCTTGATGAAGTTCCAAAAGTTTATTTTTGCTTTTGTTTCCCCTGCCTTTAAAGATGTGTCTTCAAAGAAGTTGCTGTGGCCAATGTTAGAGAGGTTACTGCCTATGTTCTTCTCTAGGATTTTGATGGATTCCTATCTCACATTGAGGTCTTTCATCCATTTTGAGTTTATCTTTGTGTATGGTATAAGAGACTGGTCTAGTTTCATTCTTCTGCATGTGGTTGTCCAGTTTTCCCAGCACCATTTATTGAAGAGACTGGTTTTTTTCCACTGGATGGTCTTTCCTGCTTTGTTGAAGGTTAGTTGACCACAGAGTTGAGGGTCCATTTCTGGAGTATCTATTCAGCTTATTAACTTTTATAATAGTTGGTCCATGTCATAGGAATGAAAATTACATCATAGGGAATTTATTCAATGGTATTGTAATAGCGTTGTATGGTGACAGATGGTAGCTACACTTGTGGAGAGCATAGCATAACATAGAGGGTTGTCATATCACTACATACATATGTGTGTATACACTATATAACATTGTGTATCAACTATGATCCAATTTTTTAAAGTTTTTAATTAAATTTAATTAGAGCTAAAAAGAATAATAGTTGACCCAAAACAGAAAACCTCAAAACATTATTATTTGGTGGTGAAATGAGGCCAGAGGAAAGCTGCTCTTCATTCCATTTTTCTGAAGAAAACAAAGCATATTTTAAAATAAGGAAAACAGAGAAAAACAGAGTATATCTTCTTGGTTTAGCTAACAATTTGATTTCATGAATTCAAAAGCACTGATTGCTTACCTAATTCTACAAACTGGAGATCCAATAGTAAGTAAGATACTCTGCTCTCAAGTAATTTAGAATCTAGTGAAAGACATGGGTGCTTATGTATGGACTCTGCAGTAGAGTTAAAGTAGAGCATTATGAGATCACCGTGAAGGACCACAAACACGGTTTATAAAATCAGGAAAGACTTCATGACTTTCACACTTGAGCTAAAACCTGAAAGCAAGTATTAGGTCGGTTACAGAGCAGAAGAATCAGTAAATTTTGACAACTAACAAGTGCTAACCACATGATCCCATGAGACAATGTGCAAAATAATAAAGTATATATATATTCTATTAGGCATCTCAATGTTCCCAATATTCAATCATTGCATGGTACTAACGATAGTATGCCTGCTTCATGAACTATTGTATAAGTGTTAAAATGAGAATGATTATGGTAGATTTGTACTGTGTTCACTTGAGCAGGGTACATATTTCCCTTTTCTGCACAGTTCTGAATTAGGCATGCCAGAGTGGGCGCTTTTGTGTGAGATTTGGAAAGTGAAGTAAAGTCACGGCATCCTTGTTCTTTCCTCATGGGGAAGGGCTGTGTGGAGGACCCCATGGTATTGCAGCTCCGGCTTGAGGTCTGGAGCCAGCCTCCCCACCAGCTCCCCATGGTGCTCCTTCAGCAACATCTCCAGCCCCAGGGCCAGGTGTGTGTTTTGCTATTGAGGGTGGATGCCTGCTTCTCTTTGCAGGTTCTCCCCATCTTCAAAGCTGGAGGTTTGGGGGCTGTGTGAAACCAGGCTTAGTTCCAGCCTAGTCTCATCAGTCCCAGCTCAGCCAGATAGGTTCCTAGAGAACTCTGCTCCTCCTCTACTTAATGGCTCTCCTTTCTCAGTAGCCTGCCCTGCTAACTTCAGGCTTTTGCACCAAAGGACAGCTTCACATAGACCATATGTCCTGCCTTCTCATTTGCATAAGATCAAATCCTTATAATAATAAAATGCCTTCTTATTTTATCTTCTGACCAAGCCCTGACTGCTACAGTGATGCTTTTTGCATTCTGTATGACAACATTGGAAAAAGGATTATGGCATAATATTAAGTTAAAAGCATCAGCATGCAAATGTTATGTAAATGTTAATTCAGTAGTTTAAATGTAAATGGATCTTAAATTCACCAAAATATTAAGTGTGATTTTATTTGGAAAAGTGGGACAATGTGTGAATTTTTGTCTTCCTTATATCTTTCAGTATTTCCACTTTTAAAAACTGAACATTCATTAATTTTAAAATTTAAATCAGCCACAAAATATAAACTTGTTTTTGTGACAGTAAATCTTTAGAGCAAAGAAAAGGCAGTCACCTAACCATGTGATTATAGGTTCTCTTCATTCACATAAATGCATCCTCAGGGCTTTCTAAATGGTGATATTAAAAAACATAGTAGAAGGGGTTGTAAACAATTAGAGTTACATTTTCAATATGTTCTCTAAGACTCAACCACCAAACTTCATGAATGCTAATTTGAAAAACTGGGTCGTATTCTCCAGCACAACTTTATATATCTTTTCTGAGGAAGGATGTAGGTTTAAAAGACTTATAAACAAACTCACTAAAAACTGTATGTTTAAAATGTAAATTTAAGCTTCTTTCAAATATATACACATCTATCTTGTGTTCTATACCCACGAACACACACTCAAATAAATTCCTATTTCCAATACCTAATTCCAATTTTTGAATAAATTCAATAATATTTTTACTCAAAAGTTATACATATAGACATATATATACTCATAATTTTTGAACTTTGAAATATCTATTTTAAGCAATAATTTTTTTGTATTTTTATAGCAAGTCACTATTTACAATGAACTTATATAAAACCATGAAAAGGTATTGTTGGAAAATGAAACAAGATGGGATCTGGAGGGAGACAAACCATAAGAGACTCTTAATCCTACAAAACAAACTGAAGGTTGGGGGGGGCGGCGGGTAGGGAGAGGGTGGTTGGGTTATGGACATTGGGGAAGGTATGTGCTATGGTAAGTGCTGTGAAGTGCGTAAACCTGGAGATTCACAGACCTGTACCTCTGGGGCTAATAATACATTATATGTTGATAAAAAAATAAATGAATAAAAATTAAAATTAAAAAAAATTTAAAATATGTATACAAAACAACAACAAAAAAATATATTGTTGGGTTTCTTTGAAGATTTTATTTCTTTATTTGCAAGAGACAGAATGAGAACAGGAGGAGGGGGAGGGGCAGAGGGACAAGCAGGCTCTCCACTGAGTGCAGAGCCTAACCTGGGGCTTGATCCCAGGACCCTGAGATCAGGCCCTGAGCTGAAATTAGACGCTTGACTGACTGAGCCACCTAGGCACCCCAAGACATTGTTGTTTTTTAATCCTTGAAGATACTGAGGCCCAAACAGATTAAGAAATGAGGTTAGGGTTCTACTCATACGTTATTGGCACTATTATTGACTTTATAAAAATCATTTGGTTATTTACAAAAGCGAGCTTCCTTGACACCTCAAAAGTTAAAGGAGGTAACCTTTAATAAACATTTACTTGTCCTGCAACATACTTGTTTTCTGCTATTAAGCAAATCTATTTTTATAGTTATTTGATACATAGACATAATAGTACTATTTAGACTAATGAATGCATTTGATATTATTAATGATATAAGAATATGAATTTGTCTTTGTAATAAAAATAAATTATACATTGGTATCCCTAAAGAATACAGACCATGAATATAGATTCTTTCCTATCAGATAAGATCTATGTAACTTAACAAAAAATTGATTTAGGGGCGCCTGGATGGCTCAGTTGTTAAGAGTCTACCTTTGGCTCAGGTCATGATCCCAGGGTCCCAGGATTGAGCTCAGCGGGAAGCCTGCTTCTCTGTCTCCCACTCCCCTTGCTTCTCCCTCTCCCACCGCCCCCCTCACTTCTCTCTCACTGTCTCTCTCTCTCTCTGTCAAATAAATGAATAAATAATAAAAAGTCTTTTAAAAACAGTTGATTTAGCTCTATTTGCCAAAGGATTAAGGATTACTTTGTCAAGAAGGCCTTAGCCTAGTGCACTGTTTTAGTGGAAGAGTTTGGGAATGCTCTTTACAGTGAATGACCAGGTTATCTTTGCACAAGTAAGATAAATATTCATAGATGTGTACTTTGTTTCTATAAATCAAGAGCATGGTGTGTCTGTTCTTTCAATTCAATCACCTGGTGCAAAAGTAAACACATTATAGCCAGCCCATGTGCCAAATCCAGCCCACCACTGTTTTTGTATGATAGATGAGCTAAGAAGTTTTTTCATTTTTAAATGCTTGGAAAAAATTAAAGAATATTTTATGAATCATAGAAATTATGTGATATTCAGATATCAGGGCCCATAAATAAAATTTTATTGAAACCTAGGCCAGCTCATTTTTAAGTATTGTCCCTCATGAGAACAAATTAAGACACGGTAATGGCTTCTCTAAGTCACAAGTTCTACAGATGAATGACAAATGTAAGTTAGACATAAATTATTATGTAAGGCATTTCTGATAAAATTCAAAAATACTTTGTTACACTATTAAAAATATTCCCACTAGACTTGTATTCACATGGAGGGGAGGGAAAGTAAACATTCACATATAATATATTTTCCTTAAACAGTTAATCTTAGAGGTAAAATGATAGATTTTCACTATGGAACCAAATCAGATACCCTAGACTTTTATCCCTTCCAAAGATTTGGAAATCTTTCTTTTCTACAGACTAAATGCAGTATGACATCTCTCTCTGTTCCATTTCATGACCTAGATAAGGTTAAGAGGGTGATATATTCTGTAGGTCACTAAGCAAAGTAGGCCAAAGAAAAAGAGAGAGAGAAAGAAATTAAAATTAATGGTAAGAAAATTACCCCCGCTGTGATACCATGAGATGCTGAAAAAACTCTCAGCCCTTGGAATTGTGGTCATGACAACCTATAAACTCAACCTTAGTCAGTGACACCAGTTTGAGATTGTATCACCGTTGAGCTGAAATAAAATGCTAAACTGGACGAATCCCTTTGTTCCCCACAGCCGCAAGTTATTTACTTATAGTTCATTGCTGTAGCTGTTACTTTGTAGGTGTTCCTCCTGCACCGCTAGTTTGCTGAAAGCTCTATACCAAACAATTTCAGGCTTATGTAAGCTCCTGCATTTCATTAAGGAAGATTTTACCATTGGTATCCATGGTTTGCAACCCTTACTAGATGTAGAGGAACATTCAAGCAAAGAATTGAGTACTGGGGCATTTCAAGTCTTTAGTTACTTGGTCAGTCTAAAGTCCATTAATGAAAAGCAAATGCAGTTGTGCTTGTACTGACACTTTTATTCCCAATTTAAGGATTGCTTAAAGGGGACGCCTGGGTGGCTCAGTTGGTTAAGCGGCTGCCTTCGGCTCAGGTCATGATCCCAGCATCCTGGGATCGAGTCCCACATCGGGCTCCTTGCTCCGCGGGGAGCCTGCTTCTCCCTCTGCCTCTGCCTGCCACTCTGTCTGCCTGTGCTCTCTCCCTCTCTCTCTGACAAATAAATAAATTAAAAAAAAAAACTTTAAAAAAAAAGAAGGATTGCTTAAATCCTTAAGCAGGTTATTAAGTGGGTTATTTTTTTGTTTTTGTTTTTCATTGTTTAAAATTTTTTGCTTATTTATTTATTTGAGAGAGAGAAAGAGCACATGTGCAAGACAGTGTAAGCAGGGGAAGGGGCATACAGACTTTGTGCCAGTGTGACCAAGGCAGGGCTCCATGTTGGGGCTTGGAGCTCGGGGCTTAATCCTGCCACCCTTAGATCATGACCTGAGCTGAAACCAAGAGTTTGAAGCTCAACCCACTGAGCTACCCAGGTGCCCCTAAACATATTTTTATTTTTTTATTTAAATTCAGTTAATTATCATATAATGTGCTATTGGTTTCTGAGGTGGAGGTCAGTGATTCATCAGTCTTATATAACACCCAGTGCTCATTACATTCCATGTCCTGCTTAATGCCCATCACCCAGTTACCCCATCCCTCTACTTCCCTCCCCTCCAGCAACCCTCATTTTGTTATCTATGATTAAAAGTGTCTTGGGGCGCCTGGGTGGCTCAGTGGGTTAAAGCCTCTGCTTTCGGCTCAGGTCATGATCCCAGGGTCCTGGGATCGAGCCCCACATTGGGCTCTCTGCTCCTTGGAGAGCCTGTTTCCTCCTCTCTCTCCCTGCCTGCCTCTCTTGCCTACTTGTAATCTCTGTCTGTCAAATAAATAAATAAAATCTTTTAAAAAAAAGTGTCTTATGGTATGTCTCCCTCTCTGATTTCACCTTGTTTTATTTTTTAAGGATTACTTGTGTTTTTAAATGATGATAATGCCTTTATTGACAAGTCCCAGCCCATCACAGTTAGGCTTTTTAGACCTAGCACAGTGATAAATCAGAATTTACTCTTTTTTTTGCTACTAATAAGCACATTATTTTATTTTTTATATGTGTTGAAGTTCACAACAGATACTATTGTTATAGCAATGTTGTTGCACTCTTACTATATGTAATGCACTGTTGAGGACTTAATTTTCATTATCTTATTTATAACTTAACCTTATGATCTAGATGCTGTTATTATTCCCATTTTACACATGAGAAAACAGAACTTCATGGAGGCTACTTTAGTTTGATGCTCTAATAGGTATTATAGGTAAAGCAATTAATCACTATTAGAGTCAAGATTGGAATCTATGCTTCCTGACATCCAAAATTGTGTTCTTATCCTCCATTATGCCATCCTGTTTCCCATGAATGGAGACAAATAGGTTAGTAAAAAATTGCCCACATAGATTTATTATATTTTTGTCTGTTTATTAACAGACATCAATATTATTACAAGTGGTAAAACAGATGATTTTGTGAAAGGAGCAGGGGCTTTGGAAGCAGGCTTCCTGAGTTCGATCCTGAACTCCTCATTTGTAGCCTGGATATAAATCATAGTACTCGTTCTCTTTAATACCTGCTTACTCATCTGCAAAATAGAGATGATAGTAACTTACCTTGAGAGTTTATATAAATGTTAAGTAAGGTGATGTATATATAGTAGCTAGGACAAAAGGGACACAAAATAATTATTTTTTCCTCCTGTCTATTTACTCAACTATGCATAACTTCTTTTCCATAGAAAGGCTGACCTAATGTCTCAGTCATTCCTTAAAATGAAGAATCCAGGTCCTAGGTTAATTCAAACATAGAATTTTTCATATTTATCACAGGTTCATTAAACACCATAGTAAAATTAAGTTTGTATTTTTTTTAAATCACAGGAAAAGCATTGACCTGAAAATCCCTTTAAATGGTAAAGCACAGCCCAACACTTCTGGATGTTTATTACAAACAACAGTAACAATTCTGGCAAAGGGTATCCTAGAGGAAAGAAATGGAATACAAAAACCCAAGGGCACACTGGTGTGCTAGGCAGTACACATGGAGGAGAAAAGGGAAAGGGAGTCTCTCAAAGCAATCCTCAGAGAATTCCAGTTCAAAATCAGACCTAGGAAGAACACACACTTTTCCCATGCCTTTCTTTCTTTCTTTTTTTCCCAAGATTTTTATTTATTTATTTGACTGACAGAGATCACAAGTAGGCAGAGAGGCAGGCAGAGAGAGAGAGGGAAGCAGGCTCCCTGCTGAACAGAGAGCCCGAGGCGGGCTTGATCCCAGGACCCTGGGATCATGACCTGAGCTGAAGGCAGAGGCTTTAACCCACTGAGCCACCCAGGCGCCCTTCCCATGCCTTTCTGATGTTGATGTTGATGAATCTTTTTGTCCTGTATTTATTTATTCCTTTCCTGGACCTTGGACAGATGTGATTCTCTAAGAATGTTTTGGTGACTTCTTCTTTTTTTTTTTTTTTAAGGTGACTTCTAACTTTATGGGTGCTTTTTCACTCAAAAAGAAAAACAAGATCTAGAATATTTCACACCAAGTTTGTAATGTAGTCAACTAGTTCAGTGGAAAAAGTCAGGCTTTCAACATTGGAAACAGTAATGTTGGAATATGGTTATTTTTATTATTATTTTAAACACTAAAAAAATAGAGATATATAAAGGTATAATGCTTATAATGCTAACATTTAAAAATGGGAGTATCAATAGTAACTGGCTATTCTAAAGTTTAAAATGATTCAGATCACTCTGGCTAATGTTGACACTTTTTTTTTTATGTTAACACTTTTCAGATATTGGACTTCAGCAGCATCATATATCCCAAATCATGTAAATCATGTAATTTCTGTTAACATTTGCCAAGGTGAAAAAAACAGAAGTATTTTAAGAAATAAAATCAATATTATTTATTAAAAGTTTTAGATTTCCCCAAATCTTAGTTTTATATTAAAAATCCTTAGTTTTATATTAGAAGTCTTTTATTTAAGAAGTAATTCAAAGTAGGTATTTTAACATGTTCAGTTCTTCGATTATATTTTTTTAAAAGAGAAGAAAGAAGGAAATATATTCTAAATTTATATACATACATAAAAATATGCACATATACAAATATATATATATATATAAATAAAAATGAAGAACACATTTCAAATTATATGTATTATAGGTATATACACATAAGTGTGTATGTGTGTGCACAGACATAGGTTTCCTTGATTGGAGTAATTGGTAAAATTATAGTTAAATATTCTTAGAGAAAGATATAGCCACTTGTTAAGTAGAATTATAAAATCTATTTTAAATCTTTTATATTTAAAAAGCAAATGTGAGCCATCTGCTACTATAAAAGGCACTGTGACGTTTTGAAAAATGGTATGGTCTTGATCCCATGCCCTCTCCAGCTTCCTAAATCTGTGAGTCTGACTTTGGCTACATTACTTAACTTCTCTCCCCACCCCTCCCTTCCTCTTTCCTTCCCTCTTCTCTCTCAAATATTTTTTGAAGAGAAAATGAAACAAGGTATATAAAATGCTTAGCACATAAAAGGCACTAATACGTGAACATATACAGAGGTGCCTAGGTGGCTCAGTTAAGTGTCCGACTCTTGCTTTCTCCACAGGTCATGATCTCAGGGTCATGAGATCAAGCCCCCTCTCAGGCTCTGCCCTCAGCACGAAGTCGACTTGAAATCCTCTCCCTCTGTCTTCCCACCCAAATGCATGTGTACTCTCTCTCTCTAAAGTAAGATAAATAAAATTTTAATGCATATATATATATACATGTGCAACATGTATATATGTGTGTGTGCATATAAGAACATATACAGTGGAATGCTTACAAAAATTGTAATTGGGACTACTTTTCTCTCCAGGGTCTCAGATGAAGCTTTAAGTGACTGAAAAGGCAAAGAAGCAGAGCATAGCTTTGGATGGACTCATGAATGAGCAGAAGAGGTAAGTGGAACATACATTAAACAAATAGTAATATTATAAATTTATATCACAAAACATCAACATATGAAATATAAATGTATGAAATGCTCCAATGAAAAGAAAACATTTGTCAGACTAATACAGCAATAAAACTCCACTCCATGTTGCTTATAAGAAGTTTGGTAACGATGTGGGTAATGGGAACTCTCAGGTACTGCTGGTGAGAATGGAGAATAAGACAACCAATTTTACAAATGGTTTGGTGCTATCTTAAAATCAAATATAAGTCTACCTTTTGATGCAGCAATTTCCACCCCTTGGTATAGACCAACAAAAATGTGAGTATACATTTTTTCATAACAGCCAGATGCTAAGAGAAAAATAGACTATAGTCTTAGAAATTAGGATCATGCTTACCTTGGGAGTCATTAAATGGAAATATTCCCTTCATAATAAATCACTAACATGCATAATCACTGTATACTCTTTTTTCTGCATCTGTTTTTCTTTATTAAAACAACCTTAAAAGGGGCGCCTGGGTGGCTCAGTGGGTTAAGCCTCTGCCTTCGGCTCAGGTCATGATCTCAGAGTCCTGGGATCGAGCCCCACATCAGGATCTCTGCTCAGCAGGGAGCCTGCTTCCTCCTCTCTCTCTGCCTGCCTCTATGCCTACTTGTGATCTCTCTCTCTCTCTGTCAAATAAATTAAAATAAAATATTAAAAAAAAACAACCTTAAAAATAAAATATAATCATTCAATGGGTTTTATTAAAAGACAAGGAAATTTTTACTGATTAATTACTGATAAATCAGAGCATGTATTTTGAGTAGCCTGATGAGAGTGGGGTGGTAGTCCTTGTTTGCTCTATTTAGTTGTGTTTTTTTTCCACAATAGAAACTGTCTTGCCCAAGACAATATGACACATTCAGACAAGAGTCAGAAAGGGTAAAGGTACAGAGAAGCTCCATGTAATTATATTTTCTTTGTGGAGAACTAAGTGGCCTTTGGAGGAATGAAGCTTTAGGCTAGGTCTTCATGGTCATGCACTAAAGCAAAAGTGTAAAATGGGCTAGATACTAATCCCCTATGAATGTACATTTGATCAGTGGTATTATACGTGCTATGTATGTCTAGAATATTGAAAAGCCAAATAGAAGGCTGAGCTTATGTTTTATGAACACCCCACAGAGCCATTTTGCAAGAGATGTTTTCAAATGAGCACCTAAACTGGGAACTTATGTATACTTAATTCTTAATACTAAGAAATAAATTTTAAATGGTTAAATCGCTTTTGTTTTATTGAAAAATAGCTATTTTTAAGTATCTCTTTTAAAACTTGATCTTTTCCTTAAGGAAATATTTTAGCTCCTTTTTTTTTTTGCAAGAATAGGCCTGTCACTTTTATTTTAAATATGTATCTGTTCACATTGCAATCCACAAGAAGCCCCAGGCTTGCAGATGCTCCCTGACAAAGATTAAATGACTTTTTTTACTACTGAAAACAACTAAAATGTTCACTCCTTTAAAAATTAAAACAAAACAAAACAAAACAAAAACTCCATAATCATCAGTGATCATCATGAGGATCTCACAATCTCACCAACAGTCATTGTATGGTTAGCACATATTTTGAATTAAGTAGTCATATGTGCTAGATGGTCTGACAGTGTACAAAGTAAGTGCTCCTGGTCTGCTTTTCACGACATCACCAGATAAGAAACATGCACTTGTCTTAAAATTCTGTAGTACCTGGATTCAATTCTCTGGGTTTAAATGATCAACCTAATAATTTTGAATGCGGCTTTGGAAAAATTATTTAACCTTATCTCTTTGGATTCTTCTGTCTGTAAAATAAAAATAAATACCTCCAAATTTGTTGTAAAGATTAAAAAAAGAGAATCCATACGGTGCCTGGGTGGCTCAGTTAGTTGAGTTAGTCTTGGTTTCAGCTCAGGTCATGAACTCAGGGTTGTGAGATGGAGCCCCACATTGGACTCTGTGCTCAGTGGGGAGTCTGCTTGAGATTTTCTCCCTCTCCCTCTTCCCCTCCCTCCACCCTTTATCTCTTTCTCTCTCTCTCAAATAAATGAATAAATCTTAAAAAAGAGAGAGAGAATCCATGAAAAGTGCCTAATACAGAGTCTAGTAGTTAGCAAATGCTAAATAAATGTTAACTATTATTATTTTTATTATATTACTGTATCATTCTCAATACATTATGTTATTTTGTGGTAGGTTAAGTTCCCCAGGATGTATATTTTGTTCTGCACTTGTGGATTAAGAAAATCTTTTGAACATCTTTTCCTGAATTGAGTAGGTGGCTCAAAAATCAATTAAGATATATACTAATTGTTTAGTTGACAAACAAATCAGTATTTTCCTGCACTATGAATTCTGACAGGATGGGCACTGTGTTACTTCATTCTTCTTCATTCATTCATTAGCAAAGGTGTCTCTATTATGAATTATAAGGAAGCTAGGAATAAATATAGCATCAGTTATATGCTAAAAGTCCTTACAGTCCAGTGGGAGAAGCAAAAACATGTGAAACTAGTTAATAGAAAAAATAAATATGTGATGACTGAGGTCAATTCAAAAATAATAGTATCTGATGAATCCACCATTTTATGGTTGGAGAAGGAGATTCCCAAACTAAAACTCATGATTTACAAAAGCCCTCCTGATCTTCCTGTATATTCCATGGCCCCCCTCTCTCTCTCTGTTGACTGAACCTTTACTCCCTGACTTGTTTTGTAGCTTTTCCAACTACTACAGCCCTGCATCCTGCTTTGGAGTCATGGCATAGAGAGCATTTGCTGCTTTTACTTACCAACCATCTATTTCCCCCACTTTCTGGTAAAAGCTTTCTTTATAATAAGAACACTGAAACATAAATTACCCCCTAATCTGGTCAGAACAGAAAGCTAACGAAAATGATGCTGTTTCTCAAGAAAAATTGGGGCTTCTATATTAATTGTTTTTTATGTTATTAGAATATTTCTTATTGTGGTAATATATCTGTAATTTAAGATGGACTGTTTTAACTATTTTTAAAATGTACAGTGGCTTTAAGAACATTCACTTTGTTATGTAATGATCACCACCATTTTTCTCCAGAAATTTTTCGTCTTCCCAAACTGAAACTCTGTCCCCATTAAATACTAACTTCCCTTTCCCCCTCCTTCTAGCAACCACCATTCTCTTTTCTGACTCTAAAAATTTGATGATTCCAGGTATCTCACAGTGGGATCACACAATATTTGTCCTTTTGCGAATGACTTATTTCATTTAGTATAATGTCTTCAAGGTTCATCCCTGTTGTAGTGTGCATTGGATTTCCTTCCTTTTTAAGAGTGAGTAATATTCCATTGCATGCATATACCACACTTTGTTTATCTGTTCCTACATCAGTGGACACTTGGCTTTTGTCTACCTTTTAGCTATTGTGAATGATGTTACTATAAACATGGATGTATAAGTATTGATTTATGTCCCTGCTTGCCTTTCTTTTGGGTGTATACGCAGGAGTGGAAATGCTAGATCATATGGTAATTCTATGTTTAATTTTTGAGGAGTAGTCATACCATTGTCCACTGTAGCTGTACCATTCCCGTCATCAGTGCCCAAGGGTCCCAATTTCTCTCCTCAGCAACATTTATTTTCTGGGGGTTTTTTGATAATAGGCATCCTACTTGCTGACTAATAAAATATTTTATTATAGACAGAAACATGGTGTAATTTTTACCTCAGACATAGAGATATAGAATATACTTGCATAAAAACACCTAAACAAATCTAACAAAAATCAATAAATCTACCTGGTATTTTATGGATATTACATGCTAATGTTTTGATAGTTTTATGATTTGGTATTAAGTTGCTGTTAGCATTTTATATATTTGATTTTCTTTTTCATTGAAGGGTCTAGAGTGAGTCTGTAGTTTTGGTAATAGAGTCACAATCCCTTTCTTATTTCATGGAATCCTAGAAAAAGAAGGACCTTGAAGTTCACTGTTGTTAATCCAGCTTGCTCACCTTACAAACCTGTAGTTTTGAAATAACCAGAATAAGGAAAGGGAGCAGCAAAACCAGGAGGCTCCTTATTCTTAGGGATAGATTCTTAGGGATAGAAAGCCTTGGGGCTTTCTGCTCTTCTCCAGGACTGTCTCAAGAAACATCAATAGCACATAATTAAGTATAGATAGAGATACAGGGGCTCAGGAAACAAAAGACAACAAATCTAATTTTGTTAACATGCTCTTTAGGAAATATCTCTATTGGCAGAAAGAAAAACTTAATGTGTAATGAAGCCTTCACCTTCATGGATGTGGAATGCCTGCAGATCCATTCTGTGTGGTTTATGATGACGTGCATTCAGTTGGTCTGAAAGGTCTCATTACAACCCCATCTGAGGCTCATCCATAATGCTGTAGCTATGGCTGAAGTAAGGCTGGGAGTCTTGAAATCCACTCCATTATAATACATATTTCAGTTCATAAATCCCAGCTCTTTCTCGCACCCCCACTCCCGAGGCTGCTTTTCACTTCCTCACTAAATTCACCGGAGTGACAGTAAGCCACCCCATCCATCATTCACCTGCCTCACCGCTGAGGCGATAAATCTCCAGCTCCCCCCTGAAAGTTTGACACCCAGTGGCCCTCCCTCTTCTGCAATTATGATGCTCCTGGAGCCTCTTATGATTAGAATTTCTGATTATGCCCAAATCACGTGTGCAGCAAAACCCACATAACAAGTTGCTAACTTCTTTTCATTTCAGTATAACTGTTCCATGCTTTTAAAAAATGACTTTAATGGGCCTCATCCTGGAAGGACAATGCCATGTCCTTTTAGTGTTAACACACTGTTCATTTTGCCCCATCATGCCCAATTACATTGAAAGTTGTTTTAACCCCAGGAAGATAGCCTTGTCTTCGGAGTGCCATTTGCCTTATTGTCTCAGAGGCTTTGTAAAGCTTGCCTAGGGATATTCTGCATTTATCTTGGTTCTAAATGTGGTCAGTATAGTGATCCAGACTCAACGCATATGGATGGAATGGAAAAATGTTTTTATATAGGAAAATAATGTCAACTTGAAATATAGATTATTTGTGTCTTATATTTTATGAGTAAAACAAAGTTTACTTAGGTCTTGAGGACCTAAGTGTACATGCTGGTAACAGGGCTGATTAAGGGATAAATGAGAACAGGATGTTTGGCCCACAACTCTATAGTATCTCCTGAGGATTTTAAGTTTTATGATTAATTTTTCATTGGTTTTCATATAACTTATTTATATGATTGCTTGATACTCTATTATACTTTAAAAGAAACATTTTAGTCCAAGAGAAGAAAATGATATAATCCTGCTGTGAAAAATGCCAGAAATCTGAAAAGCACATTTTTGATTCTATGTTTATACCGCTATTAAAACTCGATATAGATACTCAAGTTGACTTGAGTGTGATCTGTATTTATATTGAGAAGTGCTTTTCAACTATTATATTGCTAAATCAAAGATAATAAAAAGGAAACATTTTTCAATTTCTTGAACAAATCACATTGCTTTCCTTAAACAGAGCAGCTTTTACTGCCACAAGAAGAAATGCCTGTTATTTGAAATTTATTTCATTTTTAGGAAAGACGATCTCCCTAATTTTGAACTCTTGGTACCAACCAACATCCAACTTCCTAGAAAATAATGTTTTTTAATGTTTAGGAACAGACCCCTGACTTATTCAAAATATCTGGAGTAATAATCATTGGCAGATGAAGGAAAAAGGCAAGAGTCCCAACCTCTCTCCAAATCCCTGGGTTGTAAATACACATGAAGAACGTTCTCAGACATGCAGAACACAGTTGATTACAAACAGTACTTGTGGAGTGTCATTGCGTATCATAGAAGGGCTCTTTCACAGACCCATAAGAGAAGCAGATATAAAGAACCTGAGTGCCAAAGTCAATGACACAGTCCCTGTTCTTGTGGGGTTGATGGTCTTGTAGTCTTGTAGTATTTCATTAAGTTTGCAAAGTCTACTGAATCTAGGGATATTTGTACCTAACACCAGATGCTGGATCAGAAACATCATTAAATAAATACCTCTGTGTTGACCTCAGTGTAGTCACAGAGAATTTACATCATGGTCTGAAGACACACATGCATTTACATCTTTATACCTTTTTATATGTTTTCCCATAGATTATATTGCCTTTATCTCTTTATATCCACCTACTGATTCCTTCAGGCACAGTTGATCGTATACATAGCATTTGTATATTATTTGTAATACTAGATGACAGTTATTAATGACCACTTATGGTAGAGAGATAATGATAAAGTCTTAAAGAGGTAGAAGTATGTATAAGGTCTCAGCCAAAAGAAGAGTGATCTATCTAGCCTTTTGAGCAGTGGAATTGATCAGTATTGGCAGTGCATTGGAAGCCCCTTTAAGGACTTCAGTGATGTTCTGTCAACTTCCTCTATTAAATCCTCTTCACGAAGACTTTCTTCTACATTGTTCCTCTTCTTGTATTCTTGATCATCTCTTTTGACCCCATCCTCCTCACCAGAGGAGTATCCATAAATAGTGAATGGTATTAGTAGAAAGAACCCCCAACTGGGTTATCAAAACCAGGACACCACAGAGCAACTTGTTCTTCTTTAAAAATGAATACTTTGGGCACCTGGGTGGCTCAGTGGGTTAAAGCCTCTGCCTTTAGCTCAGGTCATGATCCCAGGGTCCTGGGATCTAGCCCCGCATCGGACTCTCTGCTCAGCGGGGAGCCTGCTTCCTCCTCTCTCTCTGCCTGTCTCTCTGCCTACTTGTGATCTCTGTCTTTCAAATAAATAAATAAAAATCTTTTAAAAATTTTTAAAAAATGAATACTTTTAGGAGAAATAAAAGTCAAGGCAACAGGCGGTGTCTTTAGAATATATTCCGCTGCCTAGACCAAAAGTAGAAGAGGGAAGAAAGTGCATTCAAGATCAAGGAAGTAGCATGTGTAAAAGCACAGAAGAGTAAGTAAGCCTAAGTCTTTAAGAGAGAATTCCTGGAACCAAGCACAAAAGGGATAGTCAAGACACAAACATGGAAGTGCAAGCAAATGACAGAAAGGGCATCAGGGTTCATTCAGTTGCCAGTGGGAGCCCTTAAAATGTTTAACTAGGGTGGTGATGTGATCTGACTTGTGTTTTTGAAAGACTAACTCTGGTGTAAGTGTGGAGGGTGGACTAGAAGGAACATTCACTGGAGGCCGGGAAAGGTTCCAGAAGGTTTTGGGGGGAATTCACATAAAAGATAATGAAATCCCTGTCTAATTTTTCTATCCGGGTATATGATAGGCATTCAATAAATACTTTTTAATCAAATAAACTAGAACATGAAGGTCCCCAACAACAAAGATCTGTGTGCTATATCTACATTATTTAAACAATTTAAAGTCCTAAAAGGTCAGAAGGGTTATTCTCTGTTAAAGAAGTCAGAAAGTATTTTCTGTTTATTTTTGTTCCCTTTATACTACCCCTAAGCAGATGAATCTTAAATGACTGACTGCAGCCCTCTTATTCAATAACGTTGGCTTCCCTGACCATCCCATCTGACATTTAGAATTATGGATCAATTAGTATGGTGCAAGAATTCTTAGACAATCTTGATATTTAAGGCTTCTGGATTTTCATGAGGTCTCAATAAAACTGCATCTCCAAAATATCATACACTGTCCTCATTCACATACCATTGTTCTGCGTTCCTGTGTAAAATGGGAATATGGGGATTAACTCAATTAAAATTGATATAAACACTGAGTATTATTACCATACTATCATAAAGCAGATGGACGAGCATATGTGCTTAGTTTTAATTGTTGTAAAGATGGTACCTAATAAGATGCTTTGAGCCAAATGTTATTTAAAATATCATTGAACATGTTTACATATTTTCCTATCGATTTCCTACCAATCTGAATTTCCTTCCACTCTGTTGAGAAACTTAATAGTAGCAACAGATAGGTGTTTACTGCCTTAATTCAGTAATCCTAGAATATCATCTTCAAATCCAACTACACAGTTCCAATGCAGAAATCTCTTCTGTGGTTTCCCTGACAAGATCACCTGGACCCTGCTTAGAAGAAATAGAGATTCACTCTTTGATGAGTCTGTATTGGAACCCAGGGCCTTACTGAGTAGCTTGGACGTTCAGTCTTCTCACTGCCATCGGCAACTTCTGTGCCACAGCTCTTCAGATATTTGAAGAGAACTACTACCCTTTTCCTAAGTCTGGAAGGTGCTGTAGTATTTCAGGGGCAAGTTAACAAGGCTAACTAGAGTCAGTCCTGGAAGAAGGGAAATGAGTATCATGAAGAAACGCCTAGGTGATGTTGCACGATGCCCGGACCACTGTTTCTTGCGAGTCCTTAGTCATGTTCTGCATTGTTCTGATGCTGGACCCCAGGCTGAATTGCAAAACCCACGGTCTCTTGGGACAATAAACCCCAAGCCCCTCAGAAGAACAGCAAAGCAAAACTCCTGAGTTTGTGTTCTCATTCTTTAAATCAGTTAACAGACTTTTACTTGGTGTCTGTATTATCTCAATTCTAAAACATGCATGGTTTGCACTTTCTCAGGCCTTAGAGAACCGTCATGTTTTCCTGCCTAGATGGTTTCACATATTACACTAATCAGCCTCCTTGGGCCAATATAATTATGCAAAATTAGTTGGTACCTTTATTTCTTAGCCTCCTCCCCTGGAGTCATTTAACTTTGAAGTTCATTGTCTTGCTCCAGCCTTAGTATTTAAATAATAAATGCAAAACTCCTAGGAGAATTCATTAAGAAATATCTACAAAGTACTTTTTAAAACCTATGATAAATGCACTGTACAGCTCTGAGTGAGAAGGGCGGTATCTGGAGTCAGCAAGATCAGCTGAACTGGGCCTGATGATCAATATAGTGACAGACAAACATACAAAAAAAAACAGACCAGTAGAACTTTTTAAATGCATCCAATAATGATCTTGCCAAATGTCTGCTTAAAACCCCAGTGACTGCTTTCCATGAGCCCTTCCCCCCTTAATATGGCTTCTAAGACCCTCCAATTCCCTTCTGCTTCTCCCGTCTTACCTCTGGCCATTCCCTAGCTATTGTGCTGCAGTCAAATTAGCTTTGAGGTCAAATGCACCTTGCTCTCACTTGCTCGCTGCAGTTCAGGATACGTTTTACTCACTCTCCTCACTCCAGTCCTCAGGCTCATTTATGATTTGCTACCTGACACTCTCCTCTAGGTCTCAGGTTATAGGTCTTTTTTCCATGAAGTTTCTTCTTGAATCCCTCTATTCTAGCTTAACCATTCCTTCCACTTTTCTAATATAATGCTAATAGCTGTGTACTGCCTTCCTATTTGAATTGTCTGCCCCCAACCCTCCTGGACTGGAAGCTAAGAATATCTTATTTCATCTTTACATGCCAAGAATTTAGCCCAGTGCATGGCAAAAAGTAGAGTTCCAGTAAATGTGTGCTACATGAATGAGTGAATGAGTTGCTATCAGAATGGCACTAAAAAAAACCAATCTGTGCCTTAGAAGACACACACACATGCACTCACTTATTCAGTGTTTTCTTAAGTTTCAGGATATCTCCCTGCTATTAGAAATGAAACCATCTTCCTTAGATAGGAATTAATTTATGTAGTAACCTATTCTGACATTCATTATTGAAATAGTTGAATCTTGAAAAACATCAGCCACCTAATCAACATTTATGGAGAATCTATTAAATATTTAACTGTGAATTAAAGAAGTTTTCTGGCTCTAAGTCTGTGACGATGCAGAATAGCAGTTGAGTACCTCAGTCATGTCTTAAGGTTTACAAAAAAGTGTAACAAGTTTAGTAGCAAAATGGTAACTGCTTTGTAAGGGCCTATTTAGCCAGAGCGGCCCCACCTTGGTTGAACAGCCATTTTGTTGTTTATGCAGTAAAACTTAAACTAACCCTGCCCCCTCACCCCAAGGGGAACCTACTTAAAAGCAAGTAAGGGAAACCAGTCCCAGGTAACAAAGCCCAAATACAAGGGTGGGTCAAGTCAGTTGGAGATAACAGCCCGAATGCAGGGATGAGTCGGGCCAGGTGGAGACATCCAATCAGTAAAGCGCGAATACTGTCTCCCTAGCTACCAAGGAGTGTGGGCCCCGCCTTTTGGGCGCCTTTTGGGTGCCAATTCTGACTAAGGTGATAAGCTAGTTCAAATAGCTACTATGGGGTGAATTGTAATTCAATTGGCCACCTGTGTGGTACCTAGCATGACTGTGCAGCTTTCTCTGTGTGTTACAATCTCATTGGCCACCTGCGTGTGGCTGGGCTCAACCACATGGCCTTTGCTCTATAAAAGTTAGTCTGTAAGGCAGGGAGGGGTTGCACTTTCTCTGTAAGAGGTTGGCCCCGAACGGTCGGTTTGATTCTCGGATGCTTGGCATGAAATAAAGCTTTTGCTTGACCTTTGCTTTGTATCAGTCTTGCTCCTTTGATTACGGACCTAACAACAGTATGTGGTATATGCTCTGGGCTCGTGGGGTCTATACTATAACTCTACCAGCATCACAACTGAATTATATAAGGAGATCAGAGAAGGTCCCCCAGACTGTGGCACATTTGAATGATCCTTGAATAAGACATTTTTCATTCTATGTTCCTTCTTTCATCATTTTTAGGTATTATTCTAAAATCTAAATATGAAAAAACTTCCTGTTCTTTGGTTTCTTTAACATATCTCCTCTGTTGTTCCTTTTTTTTTTCCCCTTAACTAGAATTATTTCAAGAGTATGTTCAGAAGTTCACTTTTTAATGATGCTCCAGTTTCTGTTCCTACCCAAAAATCACATTTGCATGTACCTTCCTACAGTAAGGTCTTTGCCTACTATGCCCTTTTAGATCATTTGCTTAATTCCTCCTTATCTTTCAAATCCCAGCTAAAATATGCCTCCCCTGACCTCCTAGTCCCCAGCGAGGTCACACACCCCATTAAATGCACTCGCAACATATACCTCTCTCCCTAGCATTTATCAGTACTTGGACTAAATGTCTAATGGAGTAATTTTTGTTTATTTTCTGTCTTGACCACCCTGTTTTCCCAGCACCAAGCATGCTACTTTACATAGAGTAGGTGCTTGGTAGTTAATTACTGAATCAGTGAAGAGATATAAGAATGAATAGTTCATAGGTAAATACTATTCATCTATTAAGAATTCTGTCATTAAGTAAAAAGATTACACAGCGGTTTTAGAAAATTACACCTTTTTTTAAATAAAAACAAAAATTAAATGTCAGTATATCTACAAAATGTTAAAAAGTAGTATTTCCAAGGGATAAAATTAAGGGAAATTTTATTTGCTTCTTTTTTTAAATCTTAATTGTATACATTTTCTATAATTAGCATATATTACTTCAGAGCTAAAATAAAGTGCCTTGACCTACTGCACGTATTTTTAGAAGTCCTTTTCCTTATTTGGTTTATATCTATTGTTTATTTAAATCATAGATATTAACTTATTCATTTAAATTTAAATATCATCTCCCCAAACTGGCATACTACAACTACCATCTTACAGTGTATCAGGCGTTACAAGCTTTCTGATATACCTTCACTTACTCAGCCTTCTCAAAGACTCTAGAATATTAGCAGAACAGGTCTTGTTCCCATTCTACAGATGAACCTGTAAATCTTCTGCTATAATGATGTTTAGTAATCTCTTCCTTTCCCACTGCTATATCCTCCAAGGTTCTTACCACTAAGAAATCCTTACTCGTGTCAAAATCAAGACAGGTGGCTGTTTATGTTTTTTCACCTACTCTTTGAGGTATGAATTTGTCTGAAAAGTGAGTCAAGATTTTATCCATTTTGCAAGAACTATTGAGAGAGTTGAATTTTCTGTGATTGTGAACTTTCTCATTCATTGAAGAAACACTAAGCAATTTGCAGTGTGCTAGACACTACAGTCACCGGGTGAAACATTTTTACTGGTTTCATGGAACTTGCAGTATATAGAAAAAGAAACACACAAGGAAATATGTGACTAATTTTGGAAAAAGCTGAAGTGGAAAAAAAACTCAGAGGTGATGAAAGAGAATAGTAAGAAGGACTTAGATTGGAAGGGCGAGTAAGGGCATTTTCAAAGTATGAGTGAGCATTATCCAGGTGAAGAGTGGGAGGAAGGGTGTGTCAATCAGAGGGAACAGAGTGAGCAAGCACCCAGTGCAAAACTGGCCTGAGCTGAAACAGGAGATAAATTCTAGCTCTTCTTTTTCCAAAAATGAGCTTTTTACTGTATTCACAGGAATCAGCCCATGATTTATCAGCCTTTGTTATGACACATTAGCCTTTATCATAAGCCCTTTCTATCATTTTTCTGTTATTGTAAGATAAGTTACCTTCTTCCTAAAAAAGCCAACTTCACCTTGTTTATTATCCTCACTTTGTGCACTGCACAGAAAAAATTGAGATTGTCATTGTGATATAGGAGACTATTTCTTAATTAGCAGATTACTAAATTATTACCCTTATTATTTATCTTCCATTTTTTTAAATACCTAGAACCTTATATCTATGATTCTGTATAGAGAGTTAGTGATAAGTAAGTTCCTAATTAGGATTGCAGACAATTTATTTATGAAGAGATGAAATGATAGTAGTGAAAACTTAAATTGCTATGGAAATTCCATAGTTAAAGGATACTATAGCAGATTTTTGAAATATAAGAAATACTACCCAATTATACGTTTGAATTTTCATTTACTGGAATCTTATCATATACTGTCAATGTACCTTTCTCCATTATAGCAGAGGATATAAGCACAAAGTCATACAGTGAGCGAAATAGATGGCACTTAGGAGAGTAACTCATCCAGATGACAGAACTAGATAAAGGAGTCATTTCTATATAGCTCTCTCCATATTCTGAATCCATGTAAGAGATGAGAATCCCAAGGGAGGGCATGTAGTGGCCATCTGAGCTTGGGGAAAGGAAACCCCTTACTGTGTATTACAGAAAGAAGAAACCAGCAAGGAGAGAAATACAATCACAGAAATGAGAGTCCCCCTGGAAGCCTCTATGGAAGTTGAACTTCCAGACAACAGCAGTCAGTGGTGCTGCGAGATTTTCTGCACTTATTTGTCTGCTAGTGGAGGGGCGAAAAAACTGAAAAATGCTCATTGGGTTGGATTTAAATATAATTTTGGTGATCTTATAGATACAACTTTCCAAGAAGACAAATAAAAATTTAGACACATATGTATTTGAGTGTTTATTTATATAACTGACACATATTACACACCAACCAGTGGAATATTCACTTTGCCTATAGACTGTAAAATGCCTACTACCAGCACGACATATTAAGAAAATTTTTAGACTCAAAAGCAGCAATGTGGGGCTAACCACGGGGGACTTTTTATAGCTCAAACAGCTCTTGCTTTGAGTATATTTGGTATTGCTGCTCTTATTAAAGCTATTAAAGCATATGTTTGCAGCACATCAAATATATATAGCTTTAAACAAAACTGAATATGTCTCAAAAACCACAGTTGCATTGTGCAGATTTATTCTCTAAGGGCATAAAATACATGGGATGTTTGTAACATGTCTATTTGTTCTTTAGGAATCAATTCCAGTTAAGCCTCCTGAGTCTTGATAAGTCAATTTTAGGTATGTTTTTGGAATGTTCTAATGCTCTGTGATAAATAGCCTCAACATAGGGATCTTTCCACAAATCTTTCAAACAATACCATATAGACCATTTGTGAGAGTTAGCTAAATTAATTCAACCATGACTAAAGCCTGGATTTCCTTATTTATGAAATTAAAACATTTATTTTCTCTTGGGCACTACCAATATCATAACAGTTTTCTTTCAGAAGTATTATGGGTATGGCCACATCAGTCTTCTCTATAATATCTGGTTTATATGTGTCAGTTAAGAATCTGTTTTTAGAAATGGTCTCATTCTTCCAGTTACTTCATGTGCATTCCCTCTAGGGCATGGAAGCTATTTTTGAAGACTGAAACCAAGGATGTTCCCATAGGGCTGAGTCTTAGGGAAATCTACAGAACCAAGTATTTGTGTAGCACAAGCTAAGCTTCTGGAGTGCCATTATACTCTGGGGAGAACCTTTGTTTTTTAAAATTCTGATTATGACCATTTCTGATTAATGACAGTAGAAACTTATTTGCATACACTAGAAAGGTAGAACTATATCAGAAATGGTAAACTTTTAATGAGCCTATACTTTTTAACACCCTACTTTTCAGTACTTAAGGCAGGAAAGCCAAGGACTGCCAGCAACTTTTCATGTCATAATCATGCCTTAAATTAGAAATCTTGGTAGGGTCTGTTTGACATTGTTTTGCAATTCAAGTTTGGCATTTTAACTAGCATTTTCTCATGAATCTTAGTGTGTTAGCTATATAGACAGAAACCTTAGATCATTAGTCTAGTTAGTTCAGTTAATTGAAGAATACATGTCTAATGTAATAAAGTCATTATCCCCTAGAAGCCAATTGCCTTTGTTCTAAGGGCACAGTCTACACTGAAATAATAGCAATTTTTTTTTATTGTGTGTACCTTTAGCCTCAAGGTAAACTTACTTGAGGAAATGCGGGTGACAGAGCTCAAACCTATCAACACTAGTAAAAAAGCAACTCAGTTCATATATTCTTTTAACAATGTATGGGAATTCTATCTTCACATAGAAAAAAAAAGGTAGGCAATTACTGATGTCATTGGCTTGTAATTAGATCAGTTAATCATTGCTTGCTTTTGCTTGTAAAATTATCTCTCTATAAAGTATATTTGTGGGTAAGAAAGTAGAAAAATGAAAAAGACACTACATCAGGGAAAGCAAAATTGTAAGATTAGAATAGAAGGGAACTTGGAAATCATCTCTCCTCATCTCACAAAAGGGAAGACTGAGGGCTAAAAAGAATGAGTGACTTATACACTGTCACTAGGATTATAGGAAAAAAACTAAGAATCACTGATGACTCTTAAGTTTATATGTCAGTTTGACTGAGCCTCCATACACAGATACGTGGTCAGACATTCTTTGAATGCTTCCATGATGGTGTTTTTAGATGAGACAAACATTTAAATCAATGGACTTTCAGTAAAGCAGATTCCCTTCCACAGTGTGAGTGGGCCTCATTCAGTTAGTTGAAGGTTTGAATAGAACAAAAGGATTGACCTCCCCAAAGGAGGAATGAATTCTGTAGGAGACAGCCTTTGGACTTGAAGTGCAACATTAGCTCATGCCTGCATCTATGCAGCCTGCCAGCCCACCCTGTTGATTTGGGACTTGGCAGCCTCCATAATCCCATGAGCCAATTCCTTGAGATAAATCTCTCTCACACACACATCTTACTGGTTCTGCTTCTCTGAAGTAATAGAGCATTGTAAATTACATGTACCTACAAGCGAAAAGAATGGGTAAAAGGATCAAGGGGCTTCCCTTTTAACTTTTTTTTTTCTTTTTAACTCTTTGGATGGAACCTGTAAAAATCATAGCAATAAACATTATACAGAGAGTTGGCATTTCCCTTTAAATTAGTATCTTGAGTTGTGAACTAACTTTGTTATCTTCTCTTAACTATAAAGAGTTCAACTCAGTAGTCTGAACAAACTGCGTAACTGTAATGTTAATTTTCTAAGAATATAACAAAAATTATCTTTTTATTACAGAGGGGAAGGATCAGTGTTTTTAGCCTATAGTTGGATAGCCAGATCACATAAATGTGTATGGTTATTCATCCCTCCTGCCTGTCCTATTGCTGGTCTCACTCAGCTTGTCTTCCTTTGAAGCATATCTCTAGCCTCACCTTGACCATGACACTTTTCTTTTGGCTACAGCTTAGGTGGCACTCTCCCTTCTCGAACCTCTTTTTTACTTTTAGCTCTTATCTCCCATCATTTTCTGTCTGAGTCACTCAATATAGTGTTTACTCCTATAGTGTTATTCTTTAAAATGAAAGAGAAACATTAATTCTTAAAGAGTGTGCCTGAGTGACTTCATCCATTAGGGATTAATCGTATGAATGGTGTCATTACGGGACTCAGAGGACAGCAGGAAGCATGATTATAGAAACATGAACCTAGGGGCACCTGGTGGCTCAGTGGGTTAAGTGTCTGCCTTCAGCTCAGGTCATGATACCAGAGTCCTGGGTTCATCATCGGGTTCCCTGATCCATGGGAAGCCTGTTTCTCCCTCTCCCACTCCCCTTGCTTGTGTTCCCTCTCTGTCAAATAAGTAAATAAAATCTTAAAAAAAAAAAAAAAGAAAAGAAACATGAACCTGGACTCTTCTTCTAGAGAATTTAGGTAAGTAGAGTATAAGATAGGAGGAACCCAGAGCTTGGTAGGGGTATTGACATGTTCCCTATCCCAACAACTGGAGCACTATGTCTGAATATGTGGGGGTACACAAAGTTAAAATCATTTCCCAGACCCACCGCTAAAGAGGGTCTTGAACCTTGTACACCAGGGAGGGCGGCGAGGGATGAAAAAAGTTGGAATATCAAAGGGCCTCGATTTCTGATGCAAGAAGATTTTAGAAAGTCAGAGCATACATACATCACTGTCAAAATTAGTAGAATGAGATGACAGTTTGGTTTCCCAAAGGAGAGTAAAAATGGAGAACACTTTTAAGGGGCTTTCTTAAGTGTTTGGTAGAGCAGACTGATAGAGCAATGCTTTTCATAGCTGGGCAGACAGTTTCCATATGGTGCAGATGCAGGGAGCCACAGTGGTCTCTCCTGAGAGTCCAGCTGAAAGCCAGTGGAGAGCCTTGACATGATGTGATGGTGACGGAGTGGGAGGTTGTAGTGTGGGGATTTCGAAAGGGGAAGCAGTGGTGTAGTCTCCCAACTAGAGGCAGCATGGAGCAGCAAGCATTCCTGTAGAATCGGTAGTAGCCAATAGGGATTTGGGGTGAATGATGGAATTTAAGGACCCAGACTGAGGAAAATACAATATCATCTCAAATAAAAGTGAGAGTGGGGAGTGTTGGTGGAATTAACAAGCTGGTCCCATGCGACATGCGAAAGAGTTCTTGGTAAGACACCCCAAGGAGTCCTGTGCTGCGGGTTTTCCCCAGCCCCTCGTCTGTTCTGTTCTTAAAAACACCCGTCTCTAAAGGCAAAGCCTTTTAAAGCCCAGTACTATCTTCCAGCCCTGTGATTCCAGATGCTTCCAGGCGAGTATTAGATAAGAAGCAGCATAACTTTAATTTGCCCGGAACTTCGTTTTAGAAAAAGGCAGCTTTTTGTCTTTGCTTCTTTCTGTCTCTGCTTAAAAAAATGAGGCATGATTACTGAAGTGCTTCTGAAAAGAACTCCACGGTCTTGCATTCTGATTCCTTTGGGTGGAATTTAGGAAGAAATATGCAGGAGAAACCTCACTTTTCAAAGTTGCCTTGTTTGCATGATGCTCACGTAGATCACTTAGTATCAGTTATCCTATTAACCGCAGCTGCTCATTGCACACTATCTAAATGCCATCCCAACATGGAATTCGGAGCATTTGCTTTCTGCTTTTTTTTTGCTGCTTTTCAGTTCCTAAGTGACATGTGTCTCTGATAGAGCCTTTGGCTCTTTTTCGACATCAATGATCATGGGGTTCAGTGTCGTGGCATTAAGGAAAGGCACAGACTACACCTCAAATAGAAACACCTCAAGATGTTAAGTTTTGTCTGGAAATGTTACCACATCTCCCATTAACATCCTGTTTCCCTCCTCAAAACATACACCTGAGGTTATTAACTATTCTATAAAACTTAGGTATGTAAAACTCATCATTAAAAAAAATGCCAATGCTTGAGATTCTAGAGAAAAAAAATTAAGAAAATTCTAAAAAAAATTTGGCGAACATAAAACATCTGATTCATTATCATTAACAAAACATTTCTCAGGTTGAAGAGTGTAAATAATATCGATTATAAAGTATAGACCTTTTTATATTCCTTGAAACTGAAACAAGACTTCTGTCTTGTTCATACTCCTCTGCCCCCTCATTCATTCTGACAAAGCCAGTTGCCATGTTCTGAGCTGCGAATGGGCCCATCTGGCAAAACCCGAGGGTAGCCACTGGCCCACAGCCAGAAAAGAGTTAAGACATCAGTCCAAGAGCCTACAATGAACTGAATTCTATCAAAACCAACTGAGAGAATTTGCAAGCATATCCTGCACCAGGAGAACCTGGAGATGACTGGTCCTAGCCTATACCTTAGAGCCTTTTAAGAGACATTGACCTTGAGCTAGAGGACCTAACTGAATTGTGCTCAGATCTATGACCCACAGAAACTATAAGACAGTAATTATTGTTTTAGACCTCTAAATTTGGGGATTAGTTGGATACACAGCAGTAGATAATTTATACATATTTGATAAAATGCTCCTCATATATATTAATCTTCCCCATCTCTAAATGATATCACTCATTTGGGGAGTTAATCACAAATTATCTTACATTGTTTTCTTAGTGCTAATTGGTCATTTTCAAATGGTGTTCTGCAGAATCCCAAGGGAGTTGTGTGTATGTGTATGAATATGAGTGTGTTTATGTACGTGGCGTGTGTCTCTTTGGAGGAAAAGTTTAAATGATGAAGTTAAGTGGACAAGGCTTTGGGTCTATTTCCCCTGCCTCAACTAGAAGAGTTCTTCCTTTACCTTCTAAGTGTATTAGGATATGGTATAATATTTATTGGGAAGAAAGGGTGCTATTTTTTAAAAGATTCTTAAACCATGGTTTTAAATATTTCATGCATTATGTCTTATCCATCATTGAACCTAATTCAGTTAAGCTTTTTAAAGACCAAGAACTATTTCATACTTTAGACAGTCTGGGATTTTCCTTCAGGTATCCAAATCTAAAGTTTCCAACCTAGAGCTTTTAAATTCCCCTTTACAAAATATACTCAGGTAAAATAAAACTATAGAGTCTGTACATCAGGCAACAGTATTACCACTTTACAACTTGAAATTGTGATTAGAATGACAATAAATTTAGGGAATAAAATTGATTCTAAGCTTGAGTGACCATTTAAACTATAAAATAATAGAATCTCAGAATTGAAAGAGCTCATAAAGGTTATGATTGTTGAAAATCCCCCTGAAATATTCACCTTTCTATGAGCCTTTTATGAAATTGCTAGTCTGTTCCTGAAAAACTATAATACCAAACTGTGGCTTAAAAAACAACTTTATGACTTGGACTGAAATCCCTGGAAATCCAGAATTTTGGCTTATACATCCTCAAAAAGAATTCAGTAAGTTTAATGTAACAGGTAAAGACACTGCCTCTGGAAGCAAAACATCCTTTAACTATAATAGGATATAACATAGTTAGTACATTAATTCATTCATTTGTGCTATTGTATATTCTTCTCCACTGCTCATACAACTTTTCAGAAATGTTGTCTACAGGGACACCTGGGTGGCTCAGTCAGTTAAGCATCTGCATTGGGCTCAGGTCATGATCCTGGGGTCCTGGGATTGAGCCCTTGGGATTCAGCCCCTTGTAAGTCTCCCTGCTCAGCAGGGAGCCTGCTTCTCCCTCTTCCCTTGCCCCTCCCCCCTGCTCATGCTCCCTCTCTCTCTAATAAATAAGAAAAATCTTTTTAAAAAATGTTGTCTACATTCACCCACTCTTCTCCCGTTTCTCACCCTTCCACGAATTACTCAACACTGCACTTTCTCTTTCACTTATACGACTCCACTGAAATAGCTCTTGCCAAAGTCAACTATTTTATATTGACAGTGTTTCTTCCTGAAACTCTGTTATGCGTGTTTTGACACTTAGAAATCAAAATCATCAAGATGTACCCTATCAGATTTTGAAGGTAAAAGGAAATGAGGGCCAGACATAATTCTTAAATGCTTTGTTTTAATCATATGGTTACCACCTCTTTTTTTACCCTCATCCCAAGGAAGTTTCTAGAGTGCTTGCTTAGATTTTCCCCTCTCCTTAATATCTGTTAGACCTCATTGCGATGATTTCAGGACTCTGTAGAGATAGGACCCCCTCCGCCCCCCCCCCAAAAAAACAAAGTTTGCTGAGGAGAGGGGAAAATTAGTAAAAACATAAGAAAAGAGAGTGGAAATTAAAGTAAGAGTTTTGATTGGAGGTTCAAAGTAAGGAGTGACATGAGAAAGGTCTGGGCACAGCTATGGTATACAAGAGATTTGATTAGCAGTTAGAATAGTGAAAGGGATGTTAAAAAGTGTGTGTTATCAACTAGACCTTAGTGTTCTAAAAGAAGGACCAAAGAAGATCAAAAGATGAAAATTAAAAATTGCTTTCTTCAGGTGTACTATATACTCTTTCATGTCACCTACGCTGAAACTTGTAGGATCTTAAGACTGATTCAGGTAAACATATTATTCATACACTTATACCAGGGTAAGAATTACCCTTTTCCTTGGTCTTGTGGTTTGAGATTTCCCTACTCTTGCCTCTTCTGGCCACATCTAATCTTCTAGGAAAAAAGCCTGTAACACTAAGATAATGGACCACACAGAGCCATAACTCCCAAGCTCTGAGTCTACTGAACACTGTAACACTCTGTCCAGATTTTATCCCATCTAGTTCCAGAAACTGGGTGGTTATTTTTTGTGGTCCCGCCTTCCAGAGAGTAGTCATAGCAGCTTGTGTGGCCCAAGGAGTGGCAAGAGACAACTGTTCACAGGAGAGGAAAAGATGGGGTTTGATTATGGAGCTCTAGTTTTATGCACACATACAAGGCCCTTTGTAATGTCATATGGAGGCAGGAATAAAAAGAGAAGGGATGCTGGGCCATAGACAGAAAAGTCAGGAACTGGGGCCAGGGGATGAATCACCTCACATGCACCTCTAAGAAATCCAAAGATTTAAAATTCGAACATAGGCTGTTATAAAGGTCAGAAGGTAGTCCATATTTGACAGTTTGTCAAGTTGGTTTCTAACTTTTGAATATTTAATATTTATCTTTAAAAATATATTTAAATGTTAATATAACTACTTAATACATCATTTAGGTGTTCATTTCAAAATTTTCCTCTGGGCCCTGCAGATGCTAGGTGTAGGTTTTTATGTTATTATTATGTTTTGAGTTGTGTGAGGAAGGTAAACAAGATGACAGGAAAGAAATCTGAGGCAGAGTTTTCTATACATGGAGGTGTGAAACAGATTAGCATATTTGTCTAGTTTACAATCTCTGCTTTTTGATGGATTATTTAATCCATTCACATTAATGTTTTTATCAATGTAGCTTATCTTATGTTTACATGGGCCATTTTACTTTTTGTTTTCTAAGTCTCATTTCTTTTGGTTTATGTTTTTCATATACTGCTTACTTTGCACTAAGTTAATATTTTCCAATGTATCACAATATTTCTAAATGATTTGTTCACTTTTATGAGGTTTTGGTTTTTGGTTTTGGGTTTTTTTCGTGGTAGATCTAGAGTTTACCATATACATCTTAATTTATCTGAATCAGTTTCAGATTCATACCAACTTAATTGTAATGACATATAGAAACATTTCTCCTATATAGCTCTATTCCCTTTTCCCTCTTCTTTGTGTTATTATTGTTGTCCATATGATTTTAATGTTATGGGCCTGGTAATACCATGTTGTGATTTTTACTTTATCATCTGATTAGTCATTTTCTTAGTCCTTTACAGCTTTGCTCCTCCTACCTCCTTTGTACTATTATTGGCAAATATATAACATTCCTATATAAATCTGACAATATAATACATATTTTTTATATAATTTCTTTTTTAGGTCAGTTGAGAGAAGGAAAAAGAAAATCATCTACTTACACTGTCTTTAATAATTACAGTTACCTTTAGTAGTGCTCTATTTTTGTGCATGTGTATGAATTCAAAATTCCCTCTGAAATCACTTGCACTTAGCCAAAAGACTTGCCTTTAGTATTCCTAAAAAGGTGTATCAGCAAGAAATTCTGTTTTGTTTATCTGGGAATGTCTGTGTTTAGCCTTCTTTTTTAAAGATAGCTTTGCTGGATATAGAATTCTTGGTTAACAGTTTTGGTGAGGTTTTTTGTTTTGTTTGTTTGTTGAGTACTTTGAATATGTTATCCTACTACTTTCAGGCCTCCATTGTTTCTGCTGGAGAAATCAGCTGTTAATCTTTTGGGGTTCCTTGTAAGTGGTGACTTTTTTTTTTCTGCTTTGAAGATTTTCTCTTTATCTTTGATTTCTGACATTTTTACTGTGCTGCATCATTTTATGGATCCTATTTAAAACTTATTTATTCTACTTGGAGTTTATTAAGCTTCTTGAATATATAGGCTAGTGTCTTTCAAAAATTGGAGGAATTTTTAACCATTATTTCTTAGAAAAAATTTTCTAGCTCTTTCTTTGTCTCTGAGTGACATCTCTACTTTAGGAACCAAGCATTTAGTGGGAGAGTTGGGGGATGCAGTAGCCTGAGGTCTTCTCTGCTTACCTCTCCTCAAGAGCCAGGGAAGGAGTGATAAAGACCCTAATATTGTCAGCAGTTCCTTGCCCTAACTAGAGCCTTCATTCCATGAGCAGTGGTTTGGCAAAAGGGAGTCCCACAACCACACCCACCTGAAACAATATCAGCAATAGGTAGCTGTGGGCAGGCTGAGAAATGATGATGTCGTATTCCTCCCAGGTAGAAAGCCCTTTGGTAGCTAGAATAAGAGAGAGCCTTTGTTCTTGGCTGCGTACATCTAAAACAGAGTGTCTGCCTCACTGAGCAGAGAGGAGGCAGAAGAAAGGAGTCTTGACTCAAATTCATGTTTTTCTTACCAAATTTTCAAGAATAAATGTTTCTTCATTGGCCATTTTCCCTTAGAACCATTTTCAGAAGCCTCAACATGGTTGATTTTTAGAAATTTTACACCAGTTTCACTGGGGGCAGGTCTGCAGAGTCTCCTTACACTGTCTCCTTACACTGTCATGCTAGATCAGCCCGACATATTTGGCTTGTTACATGATCTGCAGGCTGTCTGATGCTGCTGGAGCATCCAAGGCATGTGAGTTATTGTGTAGATGAGTCCAGAAGAGGCAGACATGGAATTTATTCTTTTAATAATAGGTAGCTACTGAAGGATTTTCAAAAGAGATTGGAGCAAATTTGCATTGTAGAGCAATGTATAAAAAAATGAAAGATGCTGATGTGAATTTTCAGTGTACTTTAGCACCTGTGTCTCTTTCTACACTGAGTTCTACTGATATACCAGATCATGATTTAATATGAAAGAAAAAGAATAGAGAAGAAAGACAAGAGATACTGTTGTTGCATTATATATTAATGCTTCTATTGAATACCACACACTTTCGGAAGGACAGAAAATAAATGATAAAAAAGGAAGGCTAGAATTCATTTAACTAGCCCAATCTGGGAAATGCTGTGTAGCTTATGTGTCTTGGATATTCCCAGTGCACATTAGCATATAAAAGACTATCAGAGGGCACTTGGGTGGCTCAGTGGGTTGAGCTGCTGCCTTCAGCTCAGGTCATGATCTCAGGGTCCTGTGATCCAGTTCTGCATCGGGCTTTCTGCTCGGCGGGGAGCCTGCTTCCCTCTCTCTCTCTCTCTCTGCCTGCCTTTCTGCCTACTTGTGATCTCTCTCTGTCAAATAAATAAATAAAATCTTAAAAAAAAAAAAAAGACTATCAGAAGTTCCAAAACAAAGAAATTTGCTTAACTTTGCTTATCCATAGTCCTCAAACTTAATTTACCATTCAGCCCCTTTTTCATGTATCAGCTGTAAACTGTTCTCAGCACAGGTCTGTGATGAAATATAGTTTAGAAAATTAATAATATTAAAAGATTTTCAAAGGTGAGTGACAAGTTTCCTACTCATAAAATATTCATAAAATAACTCATAAAAATGCAATGAATAATTATCCCTAGTATTAATTTTAGGGGAAACATTTATATCCCTGGGGAAAATAAGAAAGTCATATACCTTTTGAGCTGTCTATGAAAAAAGAAAAAAAGAATATACTTGAGACATTTATTTTTAAAATCTTTAGTAGTGTTAAGTTTTCAGTGTTTGAAGATTAATTTAATTTTTAAATATGGTCCAGAATTATTCAGTGACTGAAGGATAAGGTGAGTGCTTGAGTGGGATCATTTTAAATTAGAAAGTGCAATGTGACTGTGAAGTAATTAGGTAGATTTTATATGTCACAACAAAAGTTAATCCTAAACTTATTTCCAAAGGAGGGATTTTTAAGAGCCTTTGTAAAATATCATTAGTATTAGCATATTATCTCTTAAAGTAATTATTTTGAAGAGCAACATGTACATTTTGCTCATCTGAAAATTAATGTAGATTTTTAAGTTGAAATAAGAGAATAAATGTAGACAAACCTACTCCCCTCATCCTGTATCCAGGGAAAACACTCAGAGTATAAAATTGAAGGAAAAATACTATAAGGTTTATATATCATTTGCTACAACACTGCTGAATTTCTGAGAAGTAATTTTAGCTAAGCAAATGAAGTTGGAACTTGAAAACAAACATGTAACACGTAGACTCTAAGAAATCCCCAAATAAGAACCTCTTGCTGGGCACCTGGGTGGCTCAGTGGGTTAAGTGGGTTAAGTGGGTTCAGCTCAAGTCATGATCTCAGGGTCCTGGGATCAAGCCCCGAATCGGGCTCTCTGCTCAGCAGGGAGCCTGCTTCCCCCTCTCTCTCTGCCTGCCTCTCTGCCTCCTTGTGATCTCTGTCTGTCAAATAAATAAATAAAATCTTAAAAAAAAAAAATCTTACTATCCATTAAGTAGAATGATTGAATGTAGAGTCAGAACTGGCATAAGCGTTATGGAAAGTTCCAGGGTGATAGCACAGATAATCAGGGAAGAGAGACTGACTATCTACCCAACCAAAGAAATAACAGAGTTCATGTATGCATTCTAAGAAGCTCTGCAAGGATCCAGATAACTCTTCTCTCTCTCAACCCAAAACTATGTACGTTAGCAGCCAACAGTTACTAAAAATGAGAAATATTTTATTATAATAAAGTTAAGCCTAATTCTATTTCTGAGCTGATATCATGCTTATTGGTTAAACACTTGAAACAAACCTATTAAAAGAAACCATGACCATTATCTCCACTGTTACTTAATATTTTCTTGGAAGTAATAGCACAATTAGAAAAGATAAAGAATGTAGAGATGTAGAAATTGAAAAGAAGAAAATAAAATTGATTTCCTGGGAAACTCAAAAGAATCACCAGAAAAAGTGTTAGAAATGATAACAGAATTCATTGGGGTGGATAGTTTGAAAATTAACATGCAGAAATCAATACCATTCATGTGTAAAAAACAAAAAGAAATTGGAAAGTATATTGGAAGAAGAGATGCCATCACAATAGCATCAAAAAAAGATGAATTACCTGAGAACAAACATAACAAGATTTGTAGAAGATCAATATGAATAAAACTTTACAATCTATATAAGAACACAAAAAGAAGACAAATAAATGGAAACACACATTGTGTTATTGAAAACAAAACTCAATATCACAAATATGTCAGTTTCCCTAAAGTAAATCAAAAGTGTAATATAATCCCATTAACAATATGAGTAATATTTTTAAACCATATAGAAGTAAATTCTAATGTTAATGTGACCAGAAAAACTAGAAAGAGAATCCAGGAAAACTCTGAGAACTCAGAACGTGGTGGGGGACCAGCCTTATCAGATATAAGAACATGATAAAGCTAACCAAAACAATGGGGTACTTGCATATAAATATACAGAAAGAAATAAAGTTGAAGAGAGAGCTAGGACAATGATAATTCCACAGTCTGGGAAAAGAAATTTGCAAAGCACATCTCTGATAAGAGACAAGTATATAAACTATAAAAGAAGTCTAAAGAATCAACAATAAGAAACAAACCACCTCTCCCCAATATGGGCAAAAGATCTGAACAGATATTTCACCAAAAAAGCTAGAGAGATGGCAAATAAGCCCATAAAAAGATGCACAACAGGGACGCCTGGGAGGCTCAGTCAGTTAAGCATCTGCCTTTGGCTTACGTCATGATCCCAGCATCCTGGAATTGAATCCCACATCAGGCTCCTTGCTCAGTGGGGAGCCTGCTTCTCCCTCTGTCCCCTGCTGTGCTCACTCTCTCTCTTTCTCTCTCTTTTTTTTTTTTTGACAAATAAACAAATACAATCTTAAAAAAAAAAAGATGCACAACATCATTCATCATTAGGGAACTGCAAATAAAATCACAATGAGATACTGCTACAGCTCTACAGAAATGGCTAAAATTAAAGTCTGACCATACCAAGTGTTAACAAGAATAGGAAGAAACTAGAGGTTTCTTAGAATAGGAAGAATAGGAAGAACTAGAGGTTCATATACTGCTGGCAGAAATGTTTAATGGTGCAACCACTTTGGAAAACAGTGTGGCAGTTTTTTTTTTAAGTTAAATGCATACCTCCCATATGATTAATCTATTCAACTCCTAGATATTTACCCAAGAGAAATGAAGTATAAGTCCATCCAAGCACCCGTATGTAAATGCTCACGACAGCTTTATTTGTAATAGCCAACAACTGGAAACAGCACAAAATTCCATCAACAGCTAAATGGACAAACAGTGATGTGTCCTTACAATGGAACCCAACTCAGAAATAAAAGGAAATGAACTTTTCTACAAAATTCCTGACTGGTAATTTTAAAAACTATAAAGGTCATAAAAATCAAGAAAAAGCTAAGATTGTCAGATCCCAGAGGAGACTAAGGGGACATGAAGACTAAGTGCCATGTGGTTTCCTGGATTGGATTCTGGCATATAAGAAAAAAAAAAAATAGTGGAAAAATAGTGAATTCCAAATAAAGCTTATAGTTTAGTCATTAGTGATGTAAGAATGTTAATTTCTTAGTTTTGACTAAGGTACTACAGTTATATAAGATGTTAACATCCAGAGAAGCTGAGTGAAACGTATACCAGAGCTTGCTGTACTATCTTTGTAACTTCTCTATAAATCTGAAATTATTACAAAATGAAAATGTTTTTATAAAGTTTTATAAAGAAATGAACTATTGATGACCATTATATCATGGATAGATCTCAGTATCATTATGCGGAGTAAAAGAAGTCAAATAAAAACTTGTAGCTATTGTATGATTACACTCTAAAACTCAAGGAAGTACAGACTAATGTATAGTGACAGAAAGGAGATCAGTGGTTGCCTGTAGTTGAGGAGGGGAGCAGGAAGTGGCAGAAGGAAGGGATTGTGAAGGGACAAGAAGAAACTGGGGAATGATGGATATATTCATTATTGTAATTATGATAATGATTTCATGAATGTGTATATATGCCAAATCTTACCAAATTCACATTTTATATAATGTTCATTTTTATATCAGTTATACCTTAACAAAGCTTCTATAAAAAGTTTATTTAAATATTTCTTTTGCAATTTAAGGGAATTATAGACAAGACAATGAGAATAAAAGGCAAAACTAAGGAAACAAATTTAAAAGAATAATACAAGTACTATGGAAAAGAAACACATGTTAGAAACAACAAAAGAAAAGGAAGTGAATGGGACTAAAAATTGCTGGGCTAAAAATAAAAGCCATCTCAGTATACTTAATGGAACATTACATGGAAAATAGAAGCTTCTATGAGTCCCCACCCCCACCCCCACCCCTGGAAGCTTTATTGAGGTAAAATTGACAAATAGGAATTTTATATTTAAGATGTACAACTTGATATTCATATATATGTTAATTAATTGGTAGGAGTGTGGTGATTATTTCACTATATATATATCACCCAAAATATATATATATATTTTATAAATATATACATTTATATATTTTTATATATTTTATAATATATATTTATATATTACAAATAAATAAATATTTTCTTATATATTTATATATAATTTATATATAATATAAATTAGTGGGAGTGTTGTGATTATTTCACTATATATGATGACTCTTTAACCAATTATTTCATGATTATTTGAAATAATCATCATTATCTCATGATTATTTCACTATATTTCATATATTTCACTATATTTCATCATATATAGTGTTTATTTCACTATATATGATGACTCTTCAATTATTTCATGAGGAGATTTGCAACACTACCAACTATCAAATGCCAAGATAACCCTTTTGACTTTTGTGGACCTAGGAAACTAATTGTGGTAATACCACCTTGTTTTATCATCATTTTATCTTGAAATTGGTTTTCAAGTTCCTAATTTCAGTCTTCAAATCTTAATGGGTACAGCATTCCAGAGAACAATTATGCAGAATACCAAAGGCCCTTGACATAATTTATGGTTCTGGTCTTTCTAAAATGGCCCTCTCTGCCAATGGAAAATATACTGAAGAAGGAACCATGTACTGAGTACTAACACAGTTTTAAAAAGGAAGTTTTCTAGGAGAGCAGTGAAACCTCCATCAAAGAACTGGTAGAATGTATTTGAAGAAATCACACTGTTGTTGCCACCAAGCAGAGCCAGCATGGGCTTTCCTTCCAAAATGTGTTTTGATGGCATCACAAACACATCAGGAAGGCATGAAAAAGTTTATTACTCATATAATGAAGCTGCATTGGAATATAGCGCAAGATCCAAAGCAGTCCCATGTTGGCTTGAGAGTGGGCAGAGAAGGGGAACTGGCTTAGAGTTTTATCATTGTGGATGGAAGACTGGAATGAGGGTTTCCTTGTGTAGACTAGGATTTGGGAGGTTGAGGTCTACTGGTACCAAAAGAGGGAACATCGGGCTTTCTTATCAGTCTTTCTAGGTATGTGGGCAGACGGGGAATGGAGAATGTTGGGGTTTGAAAGCTATTAGCAAACTTCAAAAATGGAGTTAGATTCTTTATTACATATACAAAAATGGGCAAAAACATCAACACAGTATTTTCCAACTGCTTACAGGTCATTATCCTATATACCCAGTGAGTGCACTGGATAATTCACAAATATCTCAAGCCAGCTTGTTTGGTTCTTTTCCCTCAAACCAACTTCTCCTCCTCTATTCACAATGTTATTTAATGATCCACCCAATTCCAAAACCAGTAACCTGAGAAAAGTCTCACCCTTAATAACTGTGGGGCCTGGGGATGAAATTATAAATGGAGGCTCCCAGCCTGAGGCTCACTCTCCTCTCTTCCCAGAGAACACTTAAGTGAACTAAGGATGGTACTATCCTATGTCATCTTTGGCTCTATTTTTTCTATTTCTCACCATCTTAAATGAATACTAGGCACTATAAATTCCATCTCAAAATATATTTCTCAAGTTTGTTACATCTTCTCCATATGCCCTTATGCAGTCAGTTCAGGATCCAAACTTCTCTCATTACAAATATTTCCAGGTCCTTCTAATTGTTCTCCTAAGAATCATCCTCCAGACCACCAGTTGGTGGCCTTCCCACAATGTAAGTCTGACTATGTTTCTATGCTTAGCACCGGCAGTGAGCCACTGTAATCTCTATGATTGAATCCAAACTTGGAACAGTGTTGTTTCTTGGCGTGGTTTTCCCCAGCTCACACCTTTGCTTCTGTCATGTACCCCCAACCTCAACAGTACTGACAGCCTAGTTACAGTGATAAACTCTGTTAATTCCTGCCTTTTTGCTGTATCTCTCATGCTAATGCCCCTGCCTAGAACTGTTCCCAAACTTCCTCTATGCTGACCTCCATGGGCCAAAGTGCTGTTATCCCTTCTAAACATGGTAAGGGTTCTCTTCCCTGAGAAGCTTTCCTTGTTTCCCAGAATTACCAACTTCTTCTTCACTGCTACTTCAGGAAGTCAAATATGATGGCATTTGAAGTCAGAACTGGACTTGAATTGGGGTTGGGTAAGAAAATTAAATTTGCGAAGTCTTTTTTCTTAAAAAAGAAAAAAAAATCTACCTCTTAGGATTTCTGTGATTACTAAATGAGATGATATATGTGAAGAGCACAGTGCATAGCACATGGTGGGTCCCTAAGAAATAGTAGCTTTTGTATTAATTGATTAATTTTGTATATATATAACATACCCACTCATCTCTATTGTTGCATTCCATCTTGATCTTTTATTTTTTGTAATGCATAATAACTGGACAGTGAGTTCTCTTGTATAAGTATTCAATAAGTATTTGTGGCATGAATTGCTCTCCTGTAACTGAAAATGTGATTGGCATGTGGGGCCATAGCCCCTTTCTTGCTTTCATTTTTACATTGTTCTTTGTTCAGTGTCTGCAGCTGCTGCCTTCAGGGCCTTTTTCTGTTTATGGTCTTGTCTCTTCAGTACTGATGTATTTGGTAAAGATAAAAGCATAAATGTGAATTTTTATTTTACATACTGTGATGCACTCTCTTCAGAATTTCTCATGTATGACTTTTTGAAGAATGTGATGATTTTTAGACCCAGGCTGAAAGCCACTTCAGCTTCTCAAAGGTCTTCTTTTCTTTTTTTTAAGAACAATTTTATACAAATTATTTTAGAGTAACCAAGACTGTGGTTACCAAAGCCTGAATAATATATTTAAGTCCTGACAGAGAGCCATAATCAAGCAAGTATCCAAAAAAATCAGTACTTACTATGTGCAAAAATAAGTATTTACTATTCCCTATTAGGGAATAGGTCCCAGAACTATTCATGAAATGTGAATATACATGAAACAATTAGAGAACAAGTAATAGTTTGTGAGTTTGTCTTTACCCACTTCAAAGAAGGAAGAAATCAGCATGAACTTGAGTAGTCACAGAAGCTGCATCAAAGACCTCTAACTCACCCCATATTGGAATTGGCCCCAGACTGAGTAATGATGTTTATATAGCAGAAGAGGAAAGGGAGATATCTGCAGATTGTTGACAGCATGACTCAGTGAATACAGAGAAAGCTGAGTATGGCATGTACAGAGGAAGAAACAGGAGGGTTCACCTGAGAGAGGGGTGCATTGATGTGTGTGAGCATGGTGGCCTGGGCCTGGGAGTGAAGTTGAGTTGATAGATAGGATGGAAAAAAGGAATAGACAGCCTTGAAAATCAGACAGAGTAATGTGAGTCTATGGATTAAGTAACAAAGTTACTAAACTCTTAAGTAAAGCAAGATGAAGAGTGTGCCTTCAAAAGATCCACCTCACTATCTAATGGATTAGAGATAAGGGAAGCTTAATGCTGTTGAAAGAATAGGCTAAATCTGAAGGACACTTCAAAGGACTATGCAGGAGAGGGAAACAGAAAAGAGGAATTTGAGTTTGCTAGCCTGTGAAAAAGATGTTTCTATGGACAAAGTGAATAAAGATGGAGAATTAGGATGGTTTCCTTGTTTTTTGCTTGTTTGGTTGGTTGGTTGGTATTTTTGGTTTTGTTGTTGTTTTGGAAAGGCCAGTATACAAATTTAGTTTTAGTCAAATAAACATTGGAATGGTGATAGAATAATGAGTAGAAAGCCCCAGAAAAGAGTAGTAAGCAGTACAATTAAAGATAGAAGTAATGTTATATCTGGGGCTTCATATTTGGAAAGTTTGAGTGGATGGGTGAGAAGCTGTAGCTAACTCCATAAAAGTAAAAGAGAGATAAGACAGCTGCTGTTCATTTTGAAATGGAACAACTGAAACATCAAATTCTGTAAACTGACCCCGAGTTTGGTTCCTGTACTCAAGCTACCATTAGTAGATAGTCCTACACAAAGGAATATATTCTCAAAGTGACAGGTGTTTAAAGCAGACATGTGAGTGTCCAGATTTAGGTGGGAATGCATTTCCTAATTTTAGTCCCTTTGAAAATATTATGGGGGCACCCAGGTGGCTTAGTTGGTTAAGCATCTCAACTCTTGGTTTCAGCATAGGTCATGATCTCAGGGTCATGAGAAGGAGCCCTGTGTCAGGCTGTGGCCTGACACGGGGCTTGAAATTGTTTCCCCCTTCCTCTTCCTCTCCTTCTGCTCCTCCCCCCAGGTGCATGCACTTGCTCTCTTTTTCTCTCTCTCTCAAATAAATAAATTTATTTATTTATTTATTTATTATATTTATTTATATTTAATATATTTATTAAAAATAAAAATAGGAAGGCCTGGGTGGCTCAGTTGTTAAGCATCTGCCTTCAACTCAGGTCATGATCCCAGAGTCGCAGGATCAGATAGAGCCCAGCATCAGGCTCCCTGCTCAGCGGGAATCCTGCTTCCCCCTCTCCCCCTCCCTGTGCTTGTATTCCCTCTCTTGCTGTCTCTCTGTCTCTGGGTCAAATAAATAAATAAAATATTTTTTAAAAGATAAAAATAAATCAAAATAAAAATATCATAGAAGAGGTGGGCCTTTACATTCCATGGAAATGCAATTAGTAGGAAACATTCAAGAAGATCCCACCACACAGTGGAGTTAAAAGCAAGTTTAGTACTATCTTGATTCTAGAAAAGAACTTGAATTAGCAATATGCACACAAAACTCTAATCATTCTCCAAAGAAATACCTTAAATATATCCTACCGCTTTAGCCTAAAACATTCTAAAAATAAAGGCTCATTTCCAAATGCTTTTTAGTACTGCAAAAACTGAAGGCCAAAATCAGAAAATCCTGCAAAAGTGCCTTGGATGCTGTTAATGAAATGCAAAACAGATGCATTATACTACAATCACAAGTCTTCAGCAGATATGGCATTTGTTCTTTTAATAAAACAGGCTTAAAGCATGTCTTTTGGATTCATTTTAATGTCTATAGATTTTAGTGTTTGGGACAGAAAAAAACCTCCATGGCATAAAAGCAATTTATCATTTTAAACTCTTCACTAATATAATTGAGAAAAGCTTAGTTTTGAAAAGGTTCTTCATTATTCACCTTGTACCAACCATTTATTTTATTAAGAGTAAGACCTATAACTTCAGATCCCATGGTCATTCTACAATACCCAACTGTCTCTGAATATCTGGTTCTTTCCTTTCTCCTGAATTCCTCCCTTCAAGGCTGAGCAAGAGCCCCAACTAGTCCATGAAGCTTTTCTTAAACATAGTACTTATGTGCCATTATCTCTCTCTCGTTTAAACTTATACAACTTACTATCTCATTTTACTGTATTATCATTTAATATGTCATATATATGTGCATATATTACATACACACATATATACATCTATGTGTTTGGATATATACATATATGTACATATATACACATTCATATATACATGTATGTATATATGAATATATATAAAGTATGTAGTAGTATATAGTAGTATGTATGAATAGTATAAAAATTTTTATAGTAGGTATGGATATAGTATGTAGTATATACAGTATATAGTGTGTATATTTGACTTTGGTATGTATGAGATATATATGACACATATATAATATCATATGTATAAACATATGTAAAGAGAAAGTTACCATTTATTAAGTGCTGGGCACTAATACATACAAAATGTTATTCAGTCCTCTCCCTAACCCTGTAACTTGGTTATTAATATTGTTTCCACTAACATTAGAGGTCACTGAAATTTAAGGAAGCTAAGTAAGTTTCATACAGATTCACAACTAGTACTGAGCATTGTCATTGGTATTAGAAATTCAGGCATAGAAGGTCTTGGTCAGGCACAAAGCATAAAATCATCTGTTAATTCACCTCTTGGACATTTGCCTACACTTCCCAGACTAGAACAGAAAGTATGGAAAATAGAGAATGTTTCATAAAAGATAGCAAAGAGGAACAATCTGGGAACTGTATGTGCTATAGAAAATCAGAGGGCCACAGTTTTGTGTCAAAGAGTGACAGCTCATAGTGGCCTGCTCTTTTTCTTGTTGGTGGAAGTGCCCTCATTGTCAACCCCAGTAGCCAGGCACCTTCCAGGGCCTTCCAACCCACCCACTACCTTCTGTCCTTAACATATCAAAAGCCACCTTATGTGTGAAAGTCAACAATTACCAAACCTTTGGTTCTGTGAATTAAATGTAGTATTGTCTTTTTTTTTTTTTCAAATAAAGATGACAGAAGAAAAAACTTACCATATATTAGCATAATTATTTCATAAAGTAATAGATATTTTAATATCAGAAAGATGGAAAGGAGTTTATCTCAGAAAAAGTGATTATATTTTAAACTGAGAGAATTTAAGATATTTAAAAATTGTTACCTTTTTTTTCTATGTTTATTAAATTTTCATTTAGCCTTGGAGTGAAAAAAAAATCTGTTGTGAATTAGCACAAGACATTGGGCTTTTAGGGGAGCCCTCCTCTAAGCAATATGGATTCAGATAGCCGTAGGACCAGAAGAATGCTCCCCTACATTATCAGTTAATTTTATGTATTACCTCTTAGAGAGGCATGCTTGGAAATGTCTTCATTCACAATAGAATCTCTCCTTTGGTAGCCATTTCAGGCAGTGCACCAAGGGATCACATTTTTGTTTTATTAATTCAATCAACAAATGCATGTTCCAGTCAGTGTACTTCAGGCTAAGGGCCCCTCTAGTGCATTTCTGCCCAAGAAGACAGATCCTGCCCAAAAAGCCCCTGGGAGTCACTTAAGTCCATTACTTAGCTTGGTTTATGCTTCCAAAAACACACTCAGAATTTATACACATGACTGAAAAATCCTCACTAGAGGACCTCCACTTTTTATTTTTTATTTTTCAGATGTAAAATGAACTAGAATGGAACTATCTCCAAGAGCTAAAATAATGTGGTTCTATAAACACGCCAGCAAAGGAACTTGATATTTATGATGGTGGTTGGATGCATCTCAGTAAGCACAGCAGGAGAGCACCCAACTTGAAAAAGAATACCTTCATTAATTAATTCTCCAACACCAGAATATGTGACAAGGCTCCCAGGCAGGATGAATCCAGGTAGAAAATTTAAAACCATAAGAAACTGCTGAGATTGAAGACCATATGAATTGTGCAGTGGTGTTGTGGGTGGGGCGTGCTCCTGAAATTGCCCCCCAATCTCATTTTTCCCTCCACTTAGGGAAGTACCATTTTTTTGTTTTCTTTTCTTTTCTGTTTTCTTCTGCCTTTGCTCACAGAGGTGGCCTCTCACCTCTATCTGTGTTTGCTACTGGGGGCAGTGCTTTAAGCCTTCTCCACTAGAAGGGCACCCATAACAAACACCATGTATTCATAAAGAAGCATAAATAACCTTCATAAACAGAATAAAAAGCCCCATTCCTCATTGGGAAGACAGGGCATTGTCTTTTTGACAGGCTTTACTTTTGAGCCCCGAGGACACCATTAGAGCACTTTTCCCTTCTTCCCCATAAAACCACTAAGACTGGAGTGGCAAACATTATTGTCTCGCAGTCAGGGTGCGTTAGAGAAATGGAAGGTGCCCTTGCCCCCTGACATGTGCTTTCCCCTTTCCTATAGCTTACAATGAGACACAGAAATAAAAGCAGCTTCAAGAGGAATTCTGTTTTCCTCGTCGGCCCTTTATTATAGTTGTATTGTGGGAAAATAAAAATATTTTCTCCACTTTAATATAGGCCGAAGTCTGATGAACTAGAAATAGAGGGAGATCATACATGAAAGGGCTCAGGTGTCAGGTGGACCGTGTGTGTCTGACACATGTTCTGTTTGCCGCTTAATCATACTTAGGGTAATATTTATGGTCCACTTCTCCTTTCTTGCCTCAGGAGCAATGGGAAGAAAGATGCTTAGCGATGTTTTTGAATAGAGAATAAAAAGTGGAGCGTCTTTTAAAATATACTGGATTTTTAAAAGAAAAAAATTATCTTGAATGTCAATGCAGGCCTAAAAATGGAAAATAGCATTTATTTGATATCTGTTCATTCATTTATAGGAAAACCCACAGAAGTACTTGTTTATATTAAATATCAACATCGAGGTTAGCAAAGATGCTTTTGTAACCCTTTAACCAAGTGACTTACCCAAATAGAAAAGAACCTAATTTAAAAAACATTTTTTAAGGTGCTTAACTTCAAAAAGATGTTCCCCTAGCACACAGGAACATTCTATTCCCAATGAATCCCATATTTATTAAGGTTCTGTTACCTCCAATTACTGCTGTGACTCTTCTGTTGTTGGCAGTATAGGAGGCACTTAAATGAAAAGTTCAGAAGGAAATGTTGAAGTGTATTAAAAGTGACCTGCAAAAGATGACAACGTCAAGGTACCATGAGTTTCTGGGGAGTTCTCTGCTTTTTTTTTTTAAGAGTAGCTAGAGTTACTACCTGGAGTGTGAACAAATAGACAAAAAAGAAATCCAAGCTCTTAAAGTAGTGACATTCGGCAAGAATGTCAGTACTAGAAGGTAGAATGTGTCTTGAATTTCTTTATGATATCCAACTGTCCAACCAGGGATTCAGACTTTAAAACATCGGCACCGAAAGTAAAAAAAAGTTAAGTCAATTGAGATAGAACCAAATCTGTGGGTGTTATATTTAGGATCTAGTGATTTGGGTGCATAGGATAAGGATAAAGCATATCTTACAACTTAGACATTAACTTCATAGCGACTAGTTTAGAAGATAGTATCTCCCTGCATAATAAAACTGCTAGTGATTGTCGTTTAAGAAATAACGTGGCTGCCACTCTGACAGGTAATGAGTCTTGCGGTGCAGTTTTAAGGAACAGTGTAATGACATCCCCATTGCCAAAGCAGCAGTGATGCATTAGGAAACCTCGTCATTTTCCATACATAGAAATAGCCTGAGCCTTTCTTATTTATAATCACCTTGGTTTGCTCAGATGTATCCAAAGCCCACCAGTACTTAACTGTCTTCCAGTGATTTCTGAACAAAGCCATTCTGAAGCAATTAATTGGGTTTCTTTCTCTTTTATCCACTTTCAGAACAAACCAAGATCACTGCTCAATTTCTTCTTGTTTTATATGTCTTCAGTCCCCACCATACCCTGAATACATTTAAATCATTCCTCCTGAAATATATCTCTTGTGTCTATATCACAAGTAAAGCGAGATTCATGAACTTATAGGCAAATGCATATCATCTCAAATTTCCAACTATGGCTACTTTTTGAAATATGAGAAATTGTCTAGAAGAATTTAATATGGTTTAGTCATGCTGAACTTGCATAATTTGCACAGCTTTTAGTCCTTTCAATTTAACATCAGAGTAAATACCAGCTCAATAACTCATAATGTATTACCTATGATATGTGCATGCCTGTAGAAACCTCTGGAATATTAAAATCACCTGAATGGGTTTTTTTTTTAAATTTTTTTTTTAAGATTTTATTTATTTATTTGACAGAGAGAGAGATCACAAGTAGGCAGAGAGGCAGGCAGAGAGAGAGGAGGAAGCAGGCTCCCTGCGGAGCAGAGAGCCCGATGCGGGGCTCGATCCCAGGACCCTGGGATCATGACCTGAGCTGAAGGTAGAGGTTTAACCCACTGAGCCACCCAGGCGCCCCCTGAATGGGGTTTTTAATTGTAATATCAGGACTCAACCCAGATCAATTAAGTCAGAATCTTTGGTGGGGATGGGAGATAAGATTCAAGGCAGTAGTACTTTTCAAAAGCTTCCCAGATGATCACATGTGCTGTTGAGAACCACTCTTCTAGGGTAGGTAAGGCTGTTTGGTACAGCAATAGTTCCTACTGTCAAGAAGAGAAATAATAAGTCATATTGCTGTTATTGTTACTATTTGGCTAGAAAATCATAGCGTATTGGAAAAACGCTTCCTCAGTATGAAAACAAAGATCACTATGTCATGAATTCTTCCAATGTATCCATGAAGAACTCTGTCCTGTATTTGTAAGTATCCCTTGTTTAGAAGGCAAACTTCTAAAGGTGAAGGTAAAGAGGCAGCTTTATCCTGTCAGGTCATGAGCCTCCTCCCTCCAGCTTTAAACAGGACATCTTTCACTAGACCACACTTGCTGATGGACATCTGAAATCAATATTGTTGTAGATAGACTAATGTTCTCTTCAAAGATGTCCATGTTGTAATCCCCCAAACCTGTGGATAGTTACTTAACATGGCAAAGGGAGTTTGAAGATGTGATTAAGGATCTTGAAACAGGAAGATTAGGTTGGATGATCTAGGGAGCCCCAGTACAACCACAAAGTCCCTTATAAGTGGTAGAAGGAGGCCAGAATCAGAGAGATTTGAAGATGCTACACAGATGGCTTTGGAGATGGAATAAGGGGCCACAAGCCAAGGAATATAGGCAGCCTCCAGAATCCGGAAGGGGCCAGGAAACAGATTCTTTCCTTGAAGTCCTACAAGAAATGTAGCACTGCCAATACTTGATTTTAGGACTTCTAACTTCTAGAACTATGGTAACAAACTTATGTTGTTTTTACTTTTTCTTTTTCTTTTTTTTTTTTTTAAGTAGGTTACATACCCAACATGAGGCTTAATCTCATGATCCTGAGATCAAGATTCACATGCTCTACTTACTGAGCCAGCCAGGCACCCCAACAAACTGGTGTTGGTGTTTTTTGTTTTGTTTTGTTTTGTTTTGTTTTGTTTTGTTTTGAAGATTTTATTTATTTATTTGACAGAGAGAGGAAGAGAGATCACAAGTAGGCATAGGGGCAGGCAGGGGAGGGGGGAAGCAGGCTCTCCACTGAGCAGAGAGCCCAATGCGGGGCTCGATCCCAGGACTCTGAGATCATGACCTGAGCCGAAGACAGAGGCTTAACCCACTGAGCCACCCAGGCACCCCCTGGTGTTTTTAAGTCACGAAGTTTGTGGAGATTTAGTATAACAGCCATAAAGAACCTAATATAGACACGTTGATTTATGTCTAACATTGCGTACTCTGAGGAACCCTTCTACTTTTCTCTAGGTCTAGTGCTCATTGCTTGATTTATTCAGAAAACTGAATTAGATATTGAGCATACACATATATGCTTGCTCTCAAGGAGTTCACAGTTAAGTGTGGGTATAGAAACCACCACACAACAATTTAGCAAAGGACATGAAACAGGTTTGCAGGGTGCTATGGAGTGTCTCACCCAGGCTAGTGAAGTTGTAAAAGTGTGCTTGGGGAGATGATACCTGATCTGTTTCCTGAAGCATAAACAGTGGAAACATTAGCAGGAGGTAAATGAGGTTGGAAAGCTAAAATGTAATAGGTAAGAAGTATAAGTAGAAGGTATAAGTAAAGAACTAATTATGTATAGGCAGAGAGTGTAAGCAGTTCGTATGTAAGTCTGTGTAGTATACAGGAAGGGTGTAACTACTTAGTGTGTATGGCTGGAGCTCAGGTACGAAGTAGGCAGTGTTGAAATATGAGACGTGCTAGCTGCACACCCTTTCAACATGCCATCACTTAGCAACACCTTACAGGTACACAGCACATGCATTTTATTTAAAGAGTGAGTCACCTCCAAATAAAAAGGTAGTCCAGAACACCCTGATTTAGTCCTCAGCTTGTACCTTGATTCTCATGCAAATTAAGCTTCCTATAGGCTTTCTGATATCTTAGGTTTTCAGATGTATTCCAGTAGAGCTGCCTCTAAATGAGATCCAGGCTGAGAAAGCTGAAAACCCTGTTCCACTATATCTGTACCCCATCTGGTCTCATTTGCTGTGCAAATGATATAAAGTGAGAGCATTTTGATGGGGCACGTGGGTGGCTCTGTAGGTTAAGCATTGGACACTTGATTGCAGCTTAGGTCCTGGTCTCTGTGTCCTGGGATGGAGCCCTATGCGCATCAAGCTCCCCACTCAGCTGGGAGTCTGCTTCAGGATTCTCTCTCCTTCTGCCCTCTGCCCCTCTCCCCACTCCCTCATGCACGCATTCTCTCTCTCTAAAAATAAAATAAATAAATCATTTTAAAAAAAGAGTGAATGCGTTATCAATTATACGGGCAGAGTAGAAATACCGCCCCATTCCCAGTCCATTCTTGTCAGAGAAATAGTAATGAGAATAATACTGGAGACACAATTCTGATAACCAATTCAGCATCTCTGATAGATGAAACAAGATTCAGATTACACATGTATGCATGTGCAATCTTGCTCCCACCTCTTCTAAGCAGGTAAAACTTCCCAGGAGTGTGTCTCCCAGATTGTCTGCCATTTTCTCTTCCCTCCGACTTACCTGTCTTCTGCCACTAGACCTACGTTAGAATCTACCATCAAACCAGCCACTGGAATAGGAGTTAAAAATGGTCCATACTAGATTATACCAGAGTCTTAGTCTGAACCCTAAGGATGGTTATTTATATAACCAGCAATAATCAACATCTTGCATCATTTTTAAAATATTTATATATATATATTTTTTATTTATATAACCAGCAATAATCAACATCTCATATCCCACTTTCCTTCATTACTATTATACTTTTTGTACATGTCTCCCCTGAGGGATATTTGAAAGGAAAACGTAGGTCTTACACTTTCATCCACCTGCATTCAGTGAGTAAGATACATTTAGTAAGTCCTCATTAAAGATTTAACAAATCCAGAGTCCTCCAAGGTTGAGGTTTAGATGGATCTTGGTGATGGGGTGTTAATCATAGAAAGAAATTTCATGTTCCTTCTAGCAAATTAAGATTTGAATTAACTGTGGGGTTTGTGCTTTACTCTTAAAAAAAAAAAAAAAAGATTCTATTTATTTGAGAGAGAGAGAGAGAACATGTGGGGGGAAGGGCAGAGGGAGAAGCAGGGAGCCCAATGTAAGACCTGATCCTGGGACTCTGGGATCATGACCTGAGCTGAAGACAGACACTTAACCAACTGAGCCACCCAAGCACCTGTGCCTTACCCTTTAAAAATTTGTCTATGTAGCATTTGGACTTCTTAGACGAAAACCCACTTGGTACCCGACTCCTCAGTAGCAAAGATTCTCATCACAGCTTCATTCTGGAAAAAATACTGAAACATAGGTTTGCCTGTCCTGCATGAATCCAGTTTTCCTAATGCTGAGATGTTATGATCCAGCAAAATATCTTCTCACCACAAGGCTGTTATTCTGACATAGCCCAAAAGTTTCTGAGAGGGATTATATGAAGTGGTCAAGTCACTTTCAATGGAACTTATAATTTTCTGATTTCCTTCCTCTTGCTTGAGATGACACTAAGAGCCTAAGGGAATTAGAAAGTAGATGGAACCAGGGACTGCTATTATTACTGATTCCAATTTATTAACTCAGGATTTTAGGTCACCACAACACTTTAGAAATCATTTTGTCCCACTCATTCATTTTACAGATGATGAAACCAAGACCCAGACAGATTAAATGGGTCTTGTCAAAGTGCCCACATCTTGAACTTGTAGATCTGAGACTTGATGTGGGTCTTCTGACCCCTCTCCAGAAATTTTCACTTCATCAAAACTATATATTTAAGGGATATTCTATAATCCTGCTATGAAACTGATAACTTGACTATGGGCTGGCTCGTTTTAATCATAACCCAGATATTCCAATTACCTCCTTACAATTGTGTTGGAAGATACTACTCCAAAACTTAGTAGCTTCATTCTTTATCACCCATTGTCCTTTAGGTTCATATGTTCAGCTTGGGGTCCCTCTTAAAGTGACACCCATAGAGCACCTGAGGCTGGAGTACAATCTGGAGGCTTTTTCACTCACATCTGGTACCTAGGCCATACCTAGTCTAGGTAGGCATCTGCTTTTCTTCATGTGGCTACCTTGAGCTTCCTCACAATGGGTCTTAGGGTTGCACTTTTTACATGGAAGTCATCTTACACTGGAATGAATGTTCTACAAGATCAAGGCAAAAGCTGCAAGGTTTTTTCTAAGCTCAGAAGTCCAGGAATACTACTTTTCATGTATTTTCTTGTGTATTCTATTGGTCAACCAGTAGTCAGCCCAGATTAGATTTTTCAGTGGAAAGAGTAACAAAGAATTTGTGGCCATGTTTCAACTACTTATTTTCATACATATTTTATATACATAATTTTACATAATTTTACCTAGAATTTTAAATCCCTGGAATGGTAAAATGCGGTCTCTAGTCAGGGAAAATTAGAAAAATAGTAGTTTTTCTATATATTGGGAATATTTCCTACCCCCAAATTATCCAAGGACCACTCTTTGAATGGTTGGATCTATGGTATGGATTGTAGCAGGGAGGGAATCTGCCAGACATTCCCCAACACTGCTAACTTGTTTACCTTGAGTTCTGCAGATAAGTTTCCATCTGCTTAGACAAAGTTTGTCTAGTATCTCATAGTTATAATTACAGGCCCATTAGCTAACTGGACATTTGATATAAAATATATGCTATCTCCTCTGATAAATTAAAAGCTGAGACTTCTGTAATCAGGCGTCTGCAGTGAGAGTTGACATATTCAGTTATAGTATTTCTTCCATTAAAATATGTTATATTTTTAACAACTCATGGTAAATCTGGAACAAACACAAAAAGCTAAGTTGACACATTTTGTTTTCTGTGAAGTATAAATTACATATACAGAATGCCTAGAAGTAAAAATATAAATGGTTTTCTCTGGTTGATAGGAATATGTACCTTTTATTTTTTACTCATCTTCTTAACCTACCAAGTCCATAAATGATTCCTGTAATAAAATAATTAAAAAGTTTAAAAATAAGAGTTATAGACAAATTTTCAGAAAAAAGAAATTTCTGGCAGATTTCCTCCCTGCTGCAGTCCATACCATAGATCCAGCCATCTATGAGAATCCTTCACCAATTGTCTTAGAACCTAATGTGTCCAAACCTGAACTCATTAAATCCCCCTGAAACCTCTTCCTCCTCTCCATTTCCTTTTCCTCTTCCTTTCCTGCATCCCAAGGCCAGTGAACTATACCACTAGCTACCCATTTTCCTAAGGAAGACACTGAGTTTTCTGAATCCTCTCCACCCTCCTGTCTTTCACTCCTAGCCCCCCAATAGTGGATTTTATCTGCAAAATAACTTTCAAATCTATCTATTTCTTTCCATTTCTAATGTGTCCAGGTCACTTTAAGACAAGATCACCTATTATAGGGGCGCCTGAGTGGCTCAGTGGGTTAAAGCCTCTGCCTTCGGCTCAGGTCATGGTCTCAGGATCCTGGGATCAAGCCCCCCATCGGGCTCTCTGCTCAGCAGGGAGCCTGCTTCCGCCCTCCCCCCACCCCGCCTCTCTGCCTACTTTTGATCTCTGTCTGTCAAATAAGTAAGTAAAATCTAAAAAAAAAATCACCTATTGTATATATTTCTGTCATTGTCTCCCCATATCCTTCATACTTGCCCCATTTCAACTCTAAGCAGTAGGCAAATTGGTTTTTGCAAGATAGAAACCAGGACACAACCCACCCCTGCTTGAAATCCTTAATGGCTCCTCATGGATTTTAGGATAAATTCCGGATTCCTAAGGTGGTTGGCAAGGCTCTGTACAGTCTGGATTCTTCCTCATCTTCCAGCTAATCTCTGGCATCTCTTTTATCCTCTCTAGATCCAGTCATGATAAAGAATTTTCAGGAAGTTTGCTCTTATTTCTAGGCCTCTGCATATGGAATCTTTTCTTCTCTTTCATTTTCTAAAGGATACTGTCATTCATCCTTGAAACCCCATTTTATTACTAGTCATAACAAGAGTAATAATGATGGTTCTCATTTATTGTACTTTTATGTGCCTGGCACTGTATACATAATTTTTTTTTTCTCAGATCCATAAGGGAGGATCTGAGGATACTGAGGTTAAAAAATGTAAAATAAGTTATTTATTACAAATTTCTTGCCTCTTAGCCATCATCTTTCTGGGCCACGAGGACCTGGGTTGGGGGTTCTGATTTTATGCCCCACTTGATCTCTCTCTCAGTTGTGACATTTCTTAAGCTACTGTCTCCTTTTTCCTGTTTGCTGTTTTTCTGTTTCCATCACTAAAAGTTCCTTGCATTCAAGAAGCAAATCTTATTCCACATTCTATTCCCTATACTAGCACCTATCACAATGGGTGGCACAAAAGGCATTCAGAAAATACATATTTATTGATTTGATAAAATAATAATGTTCTTTTCTCTGAAGTTTGCTCAGATTCTCAAAAGGTAGAAACTATTAGATTTTATTATTTAATAACCTTCATCTGTCTCTCCTCCCCAAAATGTCAAGGCTTTGTGAAAAAAATTTTTTTAAAAAGCTACTTTTCACAAAAATGTTGGGAATGCCCTGCTCTCTACTTCACTCCTTAATTCAGAAAAATTAAAAATTGAATTTAATCCAGTAAGATCCCAACTGCAAAAAAAGAAAAACACATTAAAACCAAAGCTGCTATTTTGAAATTTGTTTAAATTACAAAATAGCCAAATTCTGCATAAGCTATGCTGATGAAACAAAGGCTCCTTGTTCTTTCCTCTGTGTCACTAGCTCTTGCATTATTTAGTGAAAAATAACCTTCTCACCAACTGAGCCAAGTAACTTGCACTCATTGAGCAAAACCAAAAAAGGTGGGAGTGACAGTTCATCCAGAATTTCAGCACATATTATAGGAAAAAGAGACCTGCACAATATGATCATGTAACAGAAGACCAGAGTTCTGGTTAGAATGGGTTATTACGGTTATAATAACTCTAGTTAGAGTTATTACAAACTCTTCCCTGTTTAATTATGCAAACACAAGCCATTTAGCCTGTTTTTTTTTTTTTAAATATAGAATGTGATATGTTATCCTGTTTGCCTCTGATAGTGTTAAGATTATAAAAACAACTAAGTTGGAAGTATTTCTAAAATTGTATAACAATGATAAGTAGTTGTAAATTTTATTTAGTGCCAATACCTTTATTTAAGTATTAGTTTATTTAGGTAGGATCATAAAGAATGTACCACATTTCATATTATGAAGGGTTTGTTAGTCATTTAGTGATTCAAACAAATTTAAATGTTAAGTCCTCACAAAATAAATTCTTTAAGGTGAATTTTACATTCAGCATATGAACTTTTCTGAAATATCCTTTTTTTATTAACAAAAACAAAACAAAGCAAAAAGAATCCTTTCCATCTTGCCAAAATGCAGATATCACTCAGATCAATTTTTATACTGTTTAAGTACAATTTTTAAAATAGTAAGTCATGACTCTCTCACGATATGAACTGAATGTGTGTCAAAGACTTTATTTAATTCATTAATTGGTGAAGAAGTCAGTAAGATATCAGAACCAATTTAAAGAGAATTTGAAGCATGGACATATATGTATATAGTCAATTACAAATGCTGAAATACATTTGCTAGTAAATACAAAGTAACTTAATATCCTATAAAGTAATAAAATGTAAAGCTCCTAGTCATCTTTTCTACAGAGGATAAATCACCCTGGATGGGAATGATTCACATTAGTCTCAGTTTCCTCCAATTGAGGATTTTACCTCTGCAGAGTCATAAATCACTCCCGTGGCTGGAAAGAGGATCAGAGGTGTTCACCCACTTCTTGGGGAAAAGAGATAACTCTCCAGAGATCACTAGATAACACCTGACAGTCCCCTGAAAGGATACCCAGCAATCTCTGCCCATTTCCAAGTCTGACAAATTTTCCTGAAAATATTGATGAAAATAAAATATAGAAAGTTGTGGCTGGTAGAAGCCCTTTTCTCCTTAACATATTTTTGTTCTTAAATACTCACAAGCTTAAATCTAAGCGATTACCAAATTAGATTCTTCAGCTGCTTCAGGATATTTCTAAAACTAGAACTAGAACTAAAACTGGAAAACTAGTGGAATGTCTTGAACTAGAACTAGAAAATGGTTGCGAACTAATTATTATGTAAGTCCCTATAACAATACCATCTTTAAGATATCTGTAATTGGAACTTGCAGAGAAATAGCTCCTAAAATCAAGCATTTTAACACAAGACATCATCCAAAATAAAGATTTCAGTGTTGCTGTTGTTCGTTTTGCTTTCTACTTTTTATATGTCCTGCATCGTAATGTGATTTGGGTTTGGTTTTACATCTGCCTTTCCTTATATCTCCCCTGCCATGTAATCTTTGGTTACATTTTAAAAACATCAATAATTCAATTCCATCTGTGTTACCTCAAACAGCACAATTAATTGGTTTGGCTTTCTCTCCTGCTGGAAAGTAAGCTCTGTACAGCAGGGGCATTCTCTTATTCATCAGTGCTACACCCCTAGTGTGCCCACTAAGGAATAAGGGCTCAATAAACATTTGTTAAATGACTATGTTGGCTGATCCGCAGTCTAGAATCTTAAAAAAAAAAAAAAAAAGAAAACAGGATTGACTTTACTTATTCTACTTTCATTCAATAAATATTATTCAGTATTTTTCACCTAGCATTTTCATCATCACGTATACATACAACATACAACTCATAAATGAACACACATAAAGTTAAGCCGATTACATAAAATAACTTCCATTTTACACCTTCCCATTGAGCAGATCCACTTTGATGCTTACCAATTGAAATATCATAATTTTTTTCAATTATCCTTCTCTATTTTTAATAGATCAATAGCAAATTACTTGCTTATTGTACAATTTTCTAACAAGGCCAAAATATAAATACTTTACTGAAAAACAATGAATTATAATCTATCTTATTAATATCCTAAATTTTTCCTTTTTCAGAATTTAGTCCAAAAAGAAAGAAAATATCTATATAGAGAAAGTAAAGATTTTTCCTTTTTACAGCTAAAAAGTGTCCTGGAATTGGGGCAAAGTTAGATCAGTACTTTAAAATGTGACATGGAGTGTATTATGAATTTTAAACTCATAATATCAATGCTTAGATAACCTAGAAAAATGGATAAATTTGTCGAAACAAATAACTTACCAAGACTGAATCATGAAGAAATAGAAAATCTGAACAGACCAACAACCATTCAGGAAATGGAATCAGTCATCAAAAACCTCCCGAAAAAGAGAAGTCCAGGATAAATGGCTTCATATATGTTCACATTTATCTTAGCCATGCTTAGTATGGGATTCTTTGTCAAAATTTCTGTTTGTTCTAATGTAATATAGGTAGACTCACTATTATAACTCCCTGGGCTATAATACTCATGGAGTATTATATTACATAGTTCTGGGAAGTGAGCTTAAGGAGTGGAAAAGAAAGGCTATTCTGAAGTTATATGAAACTTTTATCAATGCAACTTGGCTTTCTCCTCTCTGGGATGGGTGGAATGTCCAGGATACTGTTAGAGTTCAAATCTTCCACCAAATAACTATAGAGTATTTTGTGAGGGGGCTTTAGCTGTGATTGCTTCATCTATATCTCCCCACCAGCCACTCCTGCTCTCCCTCATCTGAAATGGGGAACAGTGAGGAAACTACCACAGTGACTTTTCTGCAATTATCAGACTACCTAAGAGCATTTTCAGGATGCTGTCAACTCACCTGCAGTGCTTCTAGCACATGGTAGTGGACATGGGGCTAGGAATCTCCTCTGAATTCTTGGATTCTGTCCTCCCTATCACCTCTTGATGTTTATGGCATGTAACTAAGACTTCCTCTGTTTTGTCATTGCTGGTGAATTTTCTATTCATTTTCACTATTTCCAGGTGTTTTCCATTTCATTAGATATTGGTAGTGTGTGTGTGTGTGTGTGTGTGTGTGTGTATAGAAAAGAGCATTAAACATGAAGGTTTCCATAAGGGTTAATAAAAGAAAATCCATTGTCTATTTCCTATCCCACCTAAAGAAACTGTCAGAATGTTTATATATATAATCCTCTTTTCTTCAAATGATTATATGTTTTGAGAATGATTTACAGGAAATAGAAGGAAAATAAATATACTGCTACAATCACAGAAGGAAGGAAATTTTTCCTTGACATGAGCTTCATTTTAGGCAAAGAGAGGGAGAGAGGGCATTCCTTTTGAATGTGTTGCTTGAGGCAGGCACTCACAAGTAGCAAAACTCACCAAATATTATTGATTAGAACTCAAATTTAAATTCCTGCCACTCTATAGAGCTCAAACTCAAAATATCCTAATTATAATTTTCAAGGCACTGAAGAATATTTATGTTACAAATAGCCTTGTATTCACATACACAGAAGCTATTCTATTCAGTTACTATTATTGGAATTTTTCCATGGCCCTGGGCATGCTTACCACTTCTTATTCATCACAGCAACTAAATAATAAACCTGTTCTTTGCAGTTTATCAGAGAAGTGCTGGCTATGTTCAGGAGCGAGAGAGAAAGAGAAGATGGTGATGGTGGTTATTAATAATAATTAATTATTTATACAGTGCTGACAGAGGTCTCATTGATGGAGAAGTCACAGAGTCAGAGACAGACTCTTCTCTGCCTCGAGGACCAAATTCTGAAAGAAAAGAAGTTTGGATGTGAAAAACGGCTTCTCAAGCTGAGGTTGCAGCTTATAATTTCAAAACTTCTTTGGCATAAGTTTTATTCTAAAAAGTTATTGAGAGTATATTCTCTACTGGTGACAAATGGTCCTCCAATATTACACAATTTAGATATAATACAGTATATCCTCTTTTTTCCCTTTACATTAATTGTGTTAAGGCAACAACTTAAAATATGAATAGCTATACTAAATCATACAGCTGTTTTGACTAGAATGTTATAGATGTAGTTTGATTATAACTTTTCTTTCTTCATGTTTATCCATAATGAGGGTGGGTTTCATGAAACACAGTTAATAAGACCAAGATGAATGGTAGACCCAAGTGGTCTGAAAATAGTATTACAGCATGTTTTTCATTAGCAATATCTGCCCCGATGATGGATGACAGGAAATTTAGAAGCTATGACCTCCCAGAGCCTTTGGGGTCAATAGTACTCTCCAAAGAAGATTCAGGGACCTGGGCACTTAGTTTTCTTAGGAAATACTCTTTAGGTCTTAATTATTGCCCAGCTTAGTTACTCCTGAGTAAACAAACAATTCTTATAGCCATTTTGGGACTCGGGGATTTGCAGTAGGATAGAGGCAATAGAAAAGCAGGCAGCCATAAGTCACAGTCCTAGTTCATTCCCCCACAGTAGACTGGAAATGTGCAGAGAGGACTTTAAATAATACTGTCCAGTTAGAGAAGCTCTCATCTCTCAAAACTAAGACCCTATTCTATGATTGGCCTTTTCAGGCTTCTTGGTCTAAATATATTTTTATTTTTTCCTAATTTCTATTGTTGTGGTAAAATACACATAACAAATTTTACCATCTCAACTATTTTTGAATGTACAGTTCCAGGGTATTAAATACATGCATATGTGCAAACATCATCACCATCTATTTCCAGAACTCTTTTCCTCTTGTAAACTGTAACTCTGTACCCATTAAACACTAACTTCTCATTCCTCCCTCTCCTCAGCCCCTGGCAACCACTGTTATATTTTCTGTACCTATGATTTGACTATCCTAAGTACTTCATATAAGTAGATCTTATAATATTTGTCCTTTCATGGCTGGCTTATTTCACCTAGCATAACTTCCTCCAAGTTCATCCATGTTGTAGCAAATGTCAGAATTTCCCTTTGTTTTTTAAATTGAATGATATTCCGTTGTATTTATATACCACATTTTGCTTGTCCATTCATCTATTAGTGGACACTTGAGGTGTTTCTGTGTTTTAGCTATCATGAATAATGTTGCTGTGAACATAGGTGTACACATGTCTCTTCAAAACCTTTTCAGTTCTTTTGGGTATATACTCAGAAGTGTAAAGGGCCATTCTATTTTTACATTTTTGAGAAACTGTTGGACAATTTTCCACAGCAACTGTACCATTTACATTCCCACCAACAGTGCACAAGTGACCTTTTCTCCATATCCTGGGTCGTGCTTGTTATTTCTCATTTTTTATCTATGATGGTTTGGGTTTTTGTCTTTAAGAAGGTATCCTGCCTATACCTACTTTATAAAGATAGTCAACTTCTTTTTCCTCAAAAATTTTATGTATTTATTTATTTATTTATTTATTTATTTATTTATTTTCGTTTCAGAAGTAGAATTTAGTGATTCATCACTTACCTGTAACTACCAGTGCTCATCATAAGTGCCCTACTTAAATCCCATCACCTATTTAGCCCATCCCTCCATCCTCCCCAAAACTTTCAAGTTTTGCTGTTGATAGTTAATTAAGTTTTTAACATATTTTATGTTTAGACTTTGATCTGAAATAAGAATCCAAATTCTCCACATGGATAACCAAATTTTCCAGCTACATTTACTGAAATATCTTTCCTTCCCCCACTGATTTACTATGCTACTCCTGTTGGATAGCAAAGTTTCATATATATATATATTTTTTCTCTGTTAAAAACTGGTCAGTTTCTTGTCTCCTTCACTGGTTTTATACTATCTTAATTACTATAGTGTTATAATAAATCTTTATATCTATCATGAGCCCTTCTTCTTCCTCTTCTTCCTCTTCCTAGGAGTTAGACACAAAATGGTGATCTATAGTACAATTTCTCCCCTGAGGGCTGGGCACAGTGCTAATGAATCCAGGGTTGTGCAATCAGATCTGTAAAGAGACAAAGCCTTCTAGGATCACAATCTCTACATCTAGACACTTGTCCTTCTAATGGCTGTCAGCTGTCATATGAGGTGTAGAGGGGGCAACTTCACTAAAACCTATTTTCATTATTCAAAGTATTATATGGCACAGTCAGCAGTGATACCTCTGGGCTAGATATTAGCACATTATCACAGCACAATGTGATGTTTTGAGTGGTTATTGGTTACTGATTCTGGGGCAAGGCCTGGCAGAAGACAGTCTGCATGCTCCCCCAGGCACGATTTCTTAGCGAATGCTAAACTCTCTAAGAAAATGTGATCAACTGTTAGTGCATGAAGAATCAATGCAAGGGAAAATATAAAATATAAACAAAAATATAAATTTTTTCTCCTTACAGTTTAGAAATGTATTTTAGAACCCTAAAAAGCAAAAGAAGAGTGAAGATGTTCATTTTCCCAGAGTATGATTTCTTTCAAGCATTGAGCCTACAGATCTGCAACAATTTACAACTGAACTAACATCTTTAATGTGTGAACTTGAGGCATCTGAAGACAAAACACATGCCCCAGATAAACGCCCTCAGAGACAAGCGTGTCATTTGGAAGACTTTCCCCATGAATAACATTACTGACACATGCCCTGACAAAGTCTGTCAGATGTTTTCATTTTCAAGTAAAAGAAAACCATCTGGCACCCAGAGTAAAGAGTCTCGGGTCACTAAAAGAGAAACCCAGTATTTTATTCCATTTGAAATTGGGCAAATTCAAAGAAAAAAGGTAACTCTTTGATTACTAGAGTAATTTTCCACCCAAGTTATCAGAATTTTGTTGGAGAGAAATGTTCTCTAAGACTCGAAATGCTCTTTTGATCTGGGGTAACTTAAAACAGACAACTATTTCCAGTAGTCTGTTAAGTAGGTAACACAGAAACCTGCCTTCATTGGAAGCCTACTGTTAAAGCAAATGTGGAGGTTTACACATTCATGGATGCATTCAAGAACTGAGGGCCAGGTATAGGGTTAAGCGTTAGCGACAAAAGGATCTTGGTCCTTCCCTCAGAGATCTTACAAGACAGCAGGGAAATACACAAAGACATTAAAAACAATGTTAAAACAGATAGAAAAGGACTACACAGAGGAGAATAAAGGGAAGGAACATCTCACCTCGCTCAGTGTCCAAAGGTGGCTTCTGGGACCAGGAATAAAGATTCACTCTACACAATTACTTATTAGTTAGACAACTTTCATAACAACCCTTGAAAAGTTCTGCCAATTTCCAGATGATTTTTTGCTCTTACTACTTTTTTCATCTAAAAACATACTAAATAAATATGTTTTAAGAAGCAGTAATTTAAAATGATAATTTCAGGCAAAGACGCACATGTTTACTTAGCATTCAAGTCTGTAGTCAGAGACTGTCATATAGAACAAATCTGAATTTTGTGCCATATTTAGATAAGCTCAAAACCCTTCTCTCTGTGTATGTAAGTAAAGTGAGTGGGATGAAAAGTTCAGACTTTCCGTGACTTTTTATAGAAAATACGCACATACACTTTTTCCATAGACTTCAAAGCACTCTTGTGTTTTGCCTTTACTTTGCCCTAAAAGGTGATTTTCTGCACTACAACTTTGCTTTTAACTGTAATTTGAGTTCAAGATAACAATGGGCCTCATTAAGTTCAAAAATTTGATGAGCAAAACAGTACAGAAGAATCTACAAAGAATGACTCATACCCTTCTGTCCCCAAAACTCACCATCATGTCTTAGTCTATACAATAAATTTTTAGTACATTTCATTTTATATACGATCTACATTTCTTTACTTGCAATCTTATGTTTTGCTTATATAAACTTGCTTTTGTTCTGTTATCGCTAAATGTTTTATCTGTGAAAAGTGTTTGGATATCTTATGTTAAAATGGAATACATTGTGATCCTTCTCATTCAATTGAAGGCTTTTTTGTTTGTTTTTTAATTTAGCAACCTTTTACTTAGTAGCATGGTTTTCAGGAAAAAATTAAAGTTGCTCAGTGAAGGATAAGTGTACAAGCCTAAGTTAGATCTTAGAAAATTCTTTCAAGGAAGCCAGGAAAACAGAGAATTCAAATGTGTATAAAGAAATAAAGGAGTGGGAGAAAACTTAGGGAAGTCAGGTCGGTTCAGGTACTAATATAAAGGATGAATATTTTTTTAAAAAAGAGAAAGGAAAATTTGATCATTTTTCCTGAGGGTATAATTTCAAAGTTTCAAGTAATAAATACCATTGAAAACCAACTTTCCAAAGATAATTTTAAAAAGCAATATGGTAAGTGGCTACATTGTGAAGTTTTTAAAAAAATGTACACATACAGAATGAAAAGCAGAGGGAGAAGACTGTCCTAATGTCCAAATGTTATGTAAGTGGGTATTCATGCTCAGTATAACATTTCCAGGAACAGAATCAGACACAGATTCTACTTTTAGGCTGATATCTCAAACAGCTTAGTTGGAAGTGAAGATGATTTGCTCTAGGTAAACATTAGTTGGCTCAAAAAGTAGTTATAAAAATTATGAAGTCACTGATGCTGAACGTGCATATGAATAGTTTGAATAAAACTATTTTAAGAAAATGTGAGTTTCTTTTTCCATTCAAGATGATAAGCTTCTCTAGAATAGGTATCGGGCCAAACTTTCCTACAAGCACATTAAAGCAATTAGTAACTGTCGAAATAAATCGCATTGGCAGAAAAAGACGACATGAACTCAAAGCAGAAGAACAGAGTGGACTTGGTGGCCTTCTTTTTGCTATCATGTATGAAGTGATAACTGACATGCCATCAATAGGGTCTGACGTCCAGTTAAGTTCCTATTTGTAGCGTGGTTGGCAGAGCAAAAGAGAAAAGAGCTGACTGGCCCATATTGGATTTCAACCCGTGATCTTGGCCTCTGTAACACAGCGATCCAACCAGCTGAGCTCACACAGCCATATGCCCATCTTTACACTTGGCAGGAGAAACAACACCATGAGGTGCCTTTGTTTTTGTGCGATCACGATGAATAGGCCATTCCTTCCAACAGTGAGGAATTTTCCTATCTAATTTTTCACACTTCTTGCAAACAATAAAAGCTAATTACTAGTTGCAGTAATAAGGATGACAACTAAAGTCTCAGCACTCAAACTGTTTTTCTATATTTTGGTGAGAATACCACCATTTTTATGCCCATGTGAAAGAATTTTAGCAAAACCTATTGCTTGTTATCTTTGAAAGACATTAAAGATACTATGAGCCTACTCAAAAGTTAAAGAATTGCTATCTTTTCATTTAGGCTTTGCTTCAAAATGAAGAAAGGGGCCAGAAAGCTATGAATAGCAAAAGAAACTAAGAAGCTTGTTTAACATACAGACATACTCGACTCGTTCATCTTTCCTTCTTATTGTTAAAATAACTTTTCTGGCTGTGTTTTTCAAGAGAAAAAGAAGTTGGAAATAACATTACTACTCAGTTCCATGAACTGGGCTTCTTGGAATCCAGTGTTGGAAAAGACCTTAAAAATAATCAAGTCCCACTTGATGGTGAGAACCCCAAGGTTCAGGGTCACAGAAACAGTAAGTGGCAGAGCCACTTCGAGAAATATCTAGTATCAGGGCACCTGGGTGGTTCAGTCGGTTAAGCATCTGCCTTCAGTTCAGGTCATGATCTCAAGGTCCTGGGATCGACCCCCATCTAGGGCTCCCCACTTAGCAGGGAATCTGCTTGTCTCCCTGTCTCTGCCCCTCACCCCTGCTTGTTCTCTCTCTCTCTTAAAATATAACTAAAATCTTTTTTTAAAAATCTAGTATCAGTCACATTGTACAAAGACAATAAATGAAACAAGTTTAAACACTGCTCTGTCTTTGGAATTGGGTTAAGTGATTGAAGACAAGAATTTCCCATGTAGTTCTATTTTTACATTTTAATTACTTTATTTCACTTTCAGGCACTAAATATTTACCAATTAATTAGTATATGCTAGGCTACTGAATGAATACCGGGATAGCTACAATGAGGAAGGCATTTTAGGACAGCTATTTTGGCTTCATGCAGGCACACCAAAAGAACAAACTCAGAGTGTAAAAGTTCTGTGCGTGATAGGAACCCCTGACACCCATCCTGTCCTGGAGCCGTACTTCCCCTCTGAGACTCTGGTGGGTGAGACTTGGGGAAAAACTGTGGGATGAACTGACCACCATCAATGGGCTTGGGTCAGGTTGTGTGTAGTAAAGAAACTGTATTTTCTAGACTTTATAAAATTGGTCCTATGCAAAAATAAATAAAATTCTATTTTTGCCCTAAAAACCAGCATTTATGATTGAGATTACTGAAAAAGCTTCTTCACAGTATTCCCACCATCGAAACTTAGGAACAATTTGAGAATTTTACACTCCACGCAGGTGACAAGTTAGTCGCCATGGTTCCGTGAATTATGGCAGGTGACAGACTGTTGGGTCAGAAACAAAGTCATTTATTTCTCCACACAGAAAACAACATATGCAGCTTATCTCTGTCAGTTCCCCTTACTTCCAAGTTCCACAGGGCTGTTGAGATTCCTGCACCAGCAGCGGGTTGCAGTGGAGGAGAGAAAAGCCTGACCTTTGGGAAACGGAATCTTCTGCAACACACGGTGGGCCTGCCTGGTTTTGCTCTGGAGAGAGAGACACGATCTCTCTTCCATGACCCTTCGCGACCCTTGGAACAATAGTGGAGCGCAAAGGCGGTGCCTGTGCTTGCCGGGTATGCGTCAGTGCAGGAACACCTGGGAGATTGCCCTGCCGAGTTCCCTGTCTCCAGTCTCTGCTTTCTCTAATGCATCGTCCTTGTCCTTAATACCTCTAGATTCACATCCTTTTAGCACAGTCGTGATGTTGTCCATCTCTTTTCCATGGCTCTCAGTGCATTTGGGAATGCACTGTATGTTATCAGATCAAACCCTTTTAGCCTGACACTCAGCCTTGCCGCTTCCTCACCATTGCACCCTCGCTCCAGTTTCATGAGAATTCACCTTTCTCCAAAAACAAGCCTCCTTCCCCAGCTCCACGCCTCATTCAGCTCGGGGCTCCCTCCTCAAACGGAAGGTCATTCCCTTCCTCTGTGTCCTGGTTGTTCTTCATCCTGGAGGCTTTTCGCAAGGCAGCATTCATTACTCTGCTCTCCTCTGGCCCCGTGTGGCTACTCCCTTGCATCTTTATCATGGATCTTACCTGAGTGCGTTGGGAATTATTATTCCTCCTGAATGTGGTCTCTCCCTTGCCATACTGCAATACCGCTCGAGGCAGGTACTGTTCTTTCCTTTTCTTGTCCTTACAGCATGAAACATGGTGTCTGGCATATAGTAAATCCCCTTTTATCCTGATAATTGGACTGAATTTTATGCCACGACTCCCCCACATCCAAAAAGGTAGACTGGCAGAGGTAAGTGGTTTTCTCCTTAATCTGCATCCTCTAATGAGAAAACTGCCCATAGCTGTCCTCCACACCGCTCGCTTGTGCCATTCTGTTTATTCTTTGCTCTTTACTGCTTTGCCTGTAAGTGTCCCCACCACTTACAGGTTCCAGGTGTCCTCACCTGTTCTTCTAGGTGTCCCTACAGGGTGCCCTGTAAGGGAGTCTGGTCTGTAGCACTCATGGGCTGTGATGTCTTTCATTGTCTCTACCTACTGGCTGTTACCCTGACCCCGAAGAGAATGTCAGCTCAAGGTCTGTGTCCTTACACATGTTTTATTGTTTTATTTTTATTCTGCATCTGGTTGGGCACATTTCTTCTCATTAATTAATATTTCTTTTTATCATTCTTCTCCTGGTTTAGTCTAATTTGCAGATTGCATGTGTAAATCCTATAGGACCTGACTCCAGCAAGTGTTACAGCCACTGACATGCATGGGGCTAGAAGAACATCCTGGGATGAGAGCTGGAACCTCAGTGACCAAGGCTCAGAAATATTCTCTGAGAATAGTGGGATGTTGGGTCAAATCAAAGGAGGAAACCCAGTCACAAGCCCTACAGTTTCAGAAGAGCTATGACCAGGGTGCCTGGGTGGCTCAGTGGGTTAAAGCCTCTGCCTTCGGCTCAGGTCATGATCCCGGGGTCCTGGGATCGAGCCCCACGTCGGGCTGTCTGCTCAGCGGGGAGTCTGCTTCCCCGCCTCTCTCTCTGCCTGCCTCTCTGTCTGCTTCTGATCTCTCTCTGTCAAATAAATAAATAAAATCTAAAAAAAAAAAAAAAGAAGAAGAAGAGCTATGACCAACCAGGTCTCCCTGGGGAAAGATGGAAATGTAATATATTGGTCTTTGTTCTTATTTATATGAACATAACTTTTTTTTTTTTTTTTAATCTTCAAATGGGGATAGGAGGAACTAGATGGAGTAAGTGAGAAGCAGTCTATGGTGCAGGCAGAGGAACTAGGAGCCTTTCATTTTGCCTTGACCTAGTGAGCTTGGCCTAAAGCGGAATCAGAACCGGCTGGAACCCTGTTCTGCTAACTAGAGTTAGCTCACAGATTGACAGCTTACTTTTATCCATTCAAGTAACTCCGGAGATCCCCAGAGCAAATTACCCCAGCAGAAATTTAATAAGGCGAGTTTTGAAGGCAGCTTAGGGGAGTTGTGGGCTCAAAGCTCCTCTCTGGCTTTCCAGGATGATTCAGGGCCTCTGTGAGGATATCTATGCAGCCAAATCCCGGGTCCCTGCTCTGTGATCCCCTGACTGTGACCCCTTCTGAGCAGGAAGTGTTACCTGGGTGCACGCATCCAGCTTCTCTGTGATTCTTAGCCATATTAAATCTTTTAGCCATATTAAATCTCAGGCCATATTAAATCTTTTAAAAAGCTGTTTTGGAAGAAGAGTCTATAGAGCGACAGTCTACACATAACCAAAGTCTTTTTATGTTAACCTACTTCCAGGATAAATTTTAATAAGTTGATTCATGTGCCTTCAAGGCCTGGACCTAAAAGAATAGTAACTCATGAGTAGTTCTTCCTAGATTTCTGCTCTCATGAGAATTGAGGCAAAGATAGGTAAAATTCCTATTACTTTTTTTAAGTGTTCTTTTTTTCAGATTGTGGTTCATTTCTTCTAGAAAACGTAGGTATATAAATCCTCAGATAATAAGAATCTAACAGAAGAGAGACTTCCTAAAAATCAGAGAACCCATTTTACCTTCTGATCTCCCTTGAAGGTGCTTATAATGAGCAAAATAGTTGTTTGGAATTGTTTTATTCATTAACCAATGTAAGAAGTGCAATGTTAATAATGGGCAGACGTGAAGCCCTCTAGAACAAAAGGATTTATAAAGTTACTTATTATATCTATATATGCCCAGATCTCACAAAATCACAAGTATTCATTTATAGCTGTCCTTGCAACTCAATGCCAAAGAAAAATATAGGAAAAATATTCTTAGGAAGGAAGAGAAGAGTGTTTGCTCCACGCAAGGCAATTTATTCTCTTCCTTCTACCACCGCATTCCATAGTAGCATGACTGAGTTCATGGCCTCGGACTCAACTCAACTACATCAGCCCTTTCCTCCTTGTACAGTTAGAATATGGTGACTGAAAAATATCTAAGCAGCATCTCTCAAAGGACATGCGTTCTTCATCTTGGCTTGGATAACATCCAAGTCCCTCCTTCTCAAGCTGAGAATCTGTCATTTTGCATGCTATCATCCTTGTCCTAAAGATTTATCAGATCTTCTCCCCAACCCACATGCCTCTAGGTTGATTCCTACCTATATTCAATTCCACTTTTACTAGCCATAGACTGTCATCACCATTTATGTTTGTCTGACTCCTCCCCTTCCCAGAGAAACTATAGTAGAAAGTCAGGCAATTCTAGGAGGGGTATGGGAGAATGGAAACCTTGTACTCTGATTGTTACAGAGTAAATCAGAATTAACTCTCAGAAGAACCATCAGCAATATGAATCAAAAGTCTTATGATCAGACCAGCAGTTTCATTTACAGTTATTGATACGTAGGAAATAAAAAACAATATGCCCAAAGACAGGTCAATAAATGTAGCTTTGGGAAGTAGTAAATGAGTTAATATGTGTGAGACTTTCGTTTTTCTGTTAAAGGAAGAATGGGATACTTCTCTGTATGTGTGTTGGTGTGCATTTGTGTGCAGACAGGGGAGTGTGTACTCTGGAGGAGAAGAAAAATCAGACCAGTGATTGAAATAGCATTCTGTCTTTCCCTTGCCCTGTTCCATGGGCTGTTCATGAGCCTCTAGAAGAGTAGCCTTGTTGCACGTAGTCTGAGACCAGGTTTCCTAGAATAGAGCCTGTGACAGGGATTCATGCGCTCTCCAGTAAAACCTCTCTGGTACAGTGTCACCTCCCCGGCATCTCTGAGCAAGAAGGCAAATACAGTCCCTGGGGAAAGATCACATTCATCAGCTGTTAGCCACAGCATTTGCAGAAGCTGAGGGAGGACTATCATTCCAGGACAGAGGATTCACAAGGAGAACCAACAGGATCTACTACTCTGAAATGCACATCTTATGTTTCTACCTGGGAAAGTATTTCATCAGATCTGGAATATGACCTGGGCATCTCTATCTTCTAAAAGTCCTGTAGGTGGTTCTGATGTACAACCAGGCTAGAAAACCACTGCCCTCAAATCAGAAGCTGAAGGACTGTTTTCAAGAAATGGCCACTGAGACTCTGGGTATAAACATTGCTGCATAAGGAACCAGAAAACAAACTTTGGCTCAAAATGGGAACAGGCACATTCTGTCCTTTCTTTGGCAGAACATTGTCATAGTAGAGTCTGCAAAAACTGCAAAGGACCTACAGAGGTACAGCATGACCTAGCTGAGAAGAAGCACCCCGAAGTTAACCAGCATTAGCAGCAGAGTCAAGACCCCTCGTTAAATTTCTGCGGCTGGTAAACTCTTGAAAATGCACAAGGGGAAGGACATACTGACTTACCCCTGTATATAAGACTTCTCCAGGGCCTTCTGGAAATAACTAATAGGACTAAATCATGCAGGAAGGGGTTGTGACACATCATAATTTGAAAACTAATGTTAGTGCAATTCCGTTTTCACTTTTGACTGATAAAACTTGAGCCATTTTGGATTCCACAATGCTTAGGATAGCAAAGGCAAAAACAAAAATGGAAGTCTCAAGTTCTAAGAAAAAGGTTATATAGATAATGCAAGTTTATATACTGGAATACCGAGCAACTATCAAAAATCATGTTCTATAATATGTGCAGTGATATTTAGTGCCCTGGGGAGATGCTCCTGATACATTGTGAAAGTGAGGAACAACACATGCGATTCTCAGTAACAGGTGTTAATTGTGAATATTTGTAATCTCTGGCACAATGAATAAGTTTCTTTCCTGGGTTTTTCTGCATGTAATATGTATTATTTTAACAACCAAAAAATATGATGAAAAATAAAATACAGTAAAACGAAGTCTGTAAATTTTCCCATCGGAAGACATAAACTAGCCATCTAATGCTGAATCTTAGCCAGGAGGAGTGCAGCCTATTTTGATAATGCCACAAAAATTCAGCTGTTACAGATGCATGTAAGCTTGCATTACAAAAGAAAAGTAGCTATCTGGTTCCTGAACACCTTATGAGGCACTCAGGGTCACAACTCACCTTCCCAGGATTGTTTCATGGCACACAGCAGATGAGAAGACTCATCTGAATAAAACTCAGAAAGATGGGTAATTCTAACTACCCAGAAGAGACCTAGAGTTTGGAAAGCTAATTAATTCCACATAACGGCCTTAGGTGTTCCCTCTTTGGCAACGTGGTTTTGACAGAAACAAAGTTAGACGGTATGATCTTAGTTTAAGTTGCATAGAACAGATAATACTGACATATCACTCCCCAAAATAAAAAGAAGCTAGGAAAAGTTTCCAGAAAAGAAAACGGCAACTAGGGGCGCCTGGGTGGCTCAGTGGATTAAAGACTCTGCCTTCGGCTTAGGTCATGATCCCAGGGTCCTGGGATCAAGCTCCACATCGGGCTCTCTGCTTGGCGGGGAGCCTGCTTCCTCCTCTCTCTCCTTCTGCCTGCCTCTCTGCCTACTTGTAATCTGTCTGTCAAATAAATAAATACAAATATTTAAAAAAGAAAAAAAAAGAAAACGGCAACTAACAATGATTAGGACTGTGTATAGCCTTGGACGTATCACAAACCCTGGCAGCTAGAAGATAATAAAGCAATACTTTTTCCTTTAAGGTGCTGAGAGAAAATTATTTTTAACCTAGAATTATAGAACCACAGGACTATCCATCAAATATGAGGGGAGAATAAAAATACTTTTAAATATGCAAAATTTCAAGTTATTTTCCATGCACCATTTCTCAGGAAGCTGTTGGAAGATGTGTTTCACCAAAATACAGGAGTAAATCAGAAAAGGGGAAGGCATGAGAGTCAAGAAACTGAGAATTCAATAAAAAGAAGAGTCAGAGCAAAATCTGGAGTAGCAGGACAACTCTGTGTCACACCACAGAGCAAAGAATTCTGATTAGCAGCATGGCAGAGGATTCAAGGAGCAGTTCTCCAGAACAACAAAAATGCAACCGATAAATGATCTAAGAGGTTGGAGGGTAGAGAAAACAAATTCAGAGTTCCTTAATGGTGCATAAAGTTTGAATATTCAAAGAGAATTAAGTAAGTATAAAAATAAGCCAATTATCTCCAGGAGAAAAAAAAAAATAGAAGCCATGAAGGGAACAAAATAAAATCACAGAATGTTATTTTGCTCAAAGTAAATAATATTTATATTGTAATAAGAAAAAAAACATGTGGGGGTTTTACCAAAATGTTTTAAAGTACAATGGCAAGGAAAGGACTAAATGAATCCAAATCCTCATCTCAAAATAAAAAATCCAGTGATATGTCTGAAACTGCTAAATCAGCAAATAGCAATAGCTAATGATATCTACACTCATAGAGATAAATATCAGAAGGAACAACTAATGAATTGAAAGTCTTTGCCTATAGGGAGTCATTGCATATCTGATGGGAACAGGAAACTAACACTTTTTATGACTTTCAGCCCTATGTGATTTTTTTCAATTTTATTTTATTTTTTCAGGGTTCCAAAATTCATTATTTATGCACCACACCCAGTGCTCCATGCAATACGTGCCCTCCGTAATACCCACTACCAGGCTCACCCAATCCCCCCTCTCCAAAACCCCCAGTTTTTTTCTCAGAGTCCACAGTCTCTCATGGTATATCTCTCTCTCCGATTTCCCCCAACTCATTTCTCCTCTCCATCTCCCAATGTCCTCCATGTCTTTCTTTATGCTCCATAAGTAAGTGAGACCATATAAAAATTGACTCTGTCTGCTTCACTTATTTCACTCAGCATAATCTCCTCCAGTCCCATCCATGTTGATAAGAAAGTTGGGTATTCATCCTTTCTGATGGAGGCATAATACTCTATTGTATATATGGACCATATCTTCTTTATCCATCGTCTGTTGAAGGGCATCTTGGGTCTTTCCACAGTTTGGTGACTGTGGTCATTGCTGCTGTGAACATTGGGGTACAGAGGGCCATTCTTTTCACTACGTCTTGATCTTTGGGGTAAATAACCAGTAGTGCAATTGCCGGGTCATAGGGTAGCTCTATTTTTAATTTCTTAAGGAATCTTCACACTGTTTTCCAAAGTGGCTGCACCAACTTGCATTCCCACCAACAGTGTAAGAGGGTTCCTCTTTCTCCACATCCTCTCCAACACTTGTTGTTTACTGTCTTGTTAATTTTGGCCATTCTAACTGTTGTAAGGTAGTATCTTAATGTGGTTTTGATTTGAATCTCCCTAATGGCTAATGATGAGGAACATTTTTTCATGTGTCTGTTAGCCATTTGTATATCTTCTTTGGAGAAGTGTCTGTTCATGTCTTCTGCCCATTTTTTGACGTGATCATCTGTTTTTTTAATGTGTTGAGTTTGAGGAGTTCTTTATAGATCTTGGATATCAGCCTTTTGTCTGTAATGTCATTTGCGATTATCTTCTCCCATTCCATGGGTTGCCTATTTGTTTTGTTGACTGTTTCCTTTGCTGTGCAGAAGTTTTTGATCTTGATGAAGTCCCAAAAGTTCATTTTCACTTTTGTTTCCTTTGCTTTGGAGACATGTCTTGAAAGAAGTTGCTGTGGCCAATGCTATGTGACTTTTTTTTTTTTAAGATTTTTAAAAATTTATTTACTTGAGTGAGAGAGAGCATGAGCAGGTTGGTGGGGGGAGAGGATGGTCAGATGAAGAGCAAGAATCATCAGGGAGCCCAATGTTGGGCTTGATCCCAGGACCCTGAGATCATGACCTGAGCCAAAGGTAGATGCTTAATAGACTGAGCCACCCAGGCACCCCAACACTATGCAACTTTTTTAACTGTTTTCCCCATAATGTTTTGTTACAAATAGAAATTAATTTAAAATTAAAAGATTCTTCAGTGTTCACGCCTCATAAACCTTTAAAGCAACAAATGAGTCATATTTACTTTATTTTTCATGTCAGTCCAAACTTATTTCATCCCTAAGATTTATCCACAGAGTATAGCTACACTCCTGCCTCGACAGACTGAGTTCATTCAGTAAGTTGAAAATCACACCGAGAAACAAAGCCAGTGCAAACATACTATATTTTTAAAAATAGTTAAATATATGTTAATTATTTTTCAATAAAAAAGAAAAGAAAAAAACAATAAAAATAAATGCAATTAACTAATATATTCTATCAATAATATATATGGTGAATTATTCATACTAACACCTACAAATGAACTTGGACATTTAAATAAAAGCAAAATTCTGGAATTAATTGTGCACATAATGGCAAAAAATTTTGAAAAGCTTACAATCAAAAACATACCCTGGGGCATCTAGGTGACTCAGTCACTTAAGCACCCAACTCTTGATTTCAGCTCAGGTCATAATCTCAGGGTTGTGAGATTGAGCCCCACGGTTGGCTCCACACTGGGCATAGAGCCTGCTTAAGATTCCCTCTCTCTCTCTCCCTCTCTTAAAACAAACAAACAAACAAAACATATTCTAATAAAATAGACATTGTGGATGGAAATTAACCAGTGCTATTTTGGAAGATGTTGGTTCCTGCCTACCACCCTGGAAGATATATTAAGCAAGCACATGAGGGTGGCTTCCTGGGCACCTAAGCTTCAATAGCTGACTCTGAACCTAGCTATAGGTTTAAATGCAATGCCTCCATCTTATTTAATCTTCACCTAGACAAACAAATATCTTAGTGTGTATTGGGATTTAGAGGCTTGATATACAAATCAGAAGTAAACCCTGAAGAAAAGCAAAGAAGTTTGGAGTTTTCTCCCTACTAGTTCATTCACAATTAGGAATTTTATCATAAATATGAACAAAGAATATTTTGACTGCCCCAAAATCTGAATAGAGATATCCCCAACCAATATATATTCTAACTTTATAAGAATTCTAAGGGTAGGGGCGCCTGGGTGACTCAGTGGGTTAAAGCCTCTGCTTTCGGCTCAGGTCATGATCCCAGGGTCCTGGGATCGAGCCCCACATCGGGCTCTCTGCTCCACGGAGAGCGTGCTTCCTCCTCTCTCTCCCTGCCTGCCTCTCTTGCCTACTTGTAATCTTTGTCTGTCAAATAAATAAATAAATAAAATCTTTAAAAAAAAAAAAAGAATTCTAAGGGTAATACTGACTACATGGGATTTTTTCCCAGAAATGCTAGCTTGAGAACACTATTCTTGCACAAGATGCAGCTCTACTTTACAAGGACTTCTTGAAAACATTCTGGTTATTACATCACAGGAGCTACCCCACCTGCTGAGTTTTCTGCTGCTGTAATTATTCCATCAGCACCAAGGCCACTAGATGCCACTTTATTTGGTAGTGTGTTAAAAATTGATCTTGAATATTTAGTATTTTTCTCCTAATGTATATATCATACATATTATATTGCATTATATTAATTATGTTCTGCATATCAGTTGTTTTAAAAGTAGCAGTCCTCCTCATATTCAGCCCCCAGAATATGGCATAAAAATTAAGCCGTGTGAAGCTATCTACATTGCGGTTTGGTGTCACTAGAACTATGAGAATATTACATGATTTCTGTCTTCAAGTGAGTTGATGTCTGTATTATTTAGAATTTTGTGTAACTGATTGTGACCCCAAAACGTACTAATAGTGGCTTAGACAAGACGGAAATTTATTTTCTAATGTACAAATGAATTAGCTAATAGGCAGCCCAAGGCTTGTAAGGTGGCTCTACAAACCCAGCAGAGACACTGCTCCACCATTCCTCAGTTGAACAGAATTGCTGCCAGAGCTCCAGCAGCCACATTCATGTTCTTGGCAGTAGGATGGAAGAAAAAGACAAGAAAGGGCAGAGGCACTCCTAGAAACTGCCATGCAAAATTTCTGCTTTTGTGACCCCATCTAGTACAAAGAAAGCTAGAAAATGTAGTCTTTATGGAGGTCTGTGCCCAGCCAAGAGCCAGGTTCTCTCTCAGGAAAAAAGGAGGGAAGAGATACTGGAGAAGACAACTTGCCATCACTGCCATATATGCATGCTTAGATGCTTCTCTGAACTATATTTATGAGACAATAGTAATAGTCATTCAGTATATAAGCTCATGGAAACGCCTGCTGCAATGTCACCAGCATATACTGATGAGATTTTCTTCAACGGTGTGTCCCATTCCCTCACCTATCAGATGGTAACTTTATGCTAAAAGTACATTTTCATTGTCAGGTTTCAGTTTATTTCCCCGAATTTCATCTTTGAAAGACATGGAGAGCCTTGTTTATATGCTTACAAGATGATATTATAGTTTTGCAGGGATAACAGAAACATTTTATGAAATTTCACTCCATAAAATACATTGAAGATTTCAGTAATCTTTTTTCTCTTTGCTATAAAAGTTGAACTCAAGTACAAATAAATGTCATTATATTTTTACATCTCCGAGTGACTTGGTGTGAGTTTCCGCACGTTGCCGGCAGTCCGTAGTGTAAGCAGCAGGAGCAGAAGGAGGGCACCGACTGGAGGCACCCATGAGCTTTGCCTGACATTTTAATAAATTCAATTGCATATGTGCTCTACTGGGTACTTGCTCAAGTGCAAATGTAACTCACCAGCTATGTGAAGGCTACATCTTTTAAGAGTTCTAATATAACATAGCCTTTATAATTGAGTTTTGGCAGGAAAAGCCTTCTTTTTAGTTAGATATGCCCCCAAACTAGTCAGCCTAAAAGTAAAAGCTAACACACTGGTGTTCCCAAGGTGTGGAAATTGTTACATAACCAATTTTAGAAAGTGTCGATTTTTATTGATGTTTTTAAATTGTTTAAAAATTGATTTTTGAAATAATTAAATCTAATATGTATAGATACTTGAAAGCATCTAAGATTCTAGGTATACAGCTTAAATAAATAAATGAATGCCATAGTTATAGAAAATAGAACAAAAGAAAGAATGAAAGAACAAAAGAAAATAAGAACTATATGAACCCACTGAGGTTTCCCTTTTGCTTTTTTTCTTTTTTTGCAATCTCATTTACCCACATAACTGTGAACAATACGGTAGCCCTCATTGTAGCTCTTTTTTTCCTTCTTTCTTTTCTTTTTCTTTTTCTTCTAGAGACCAATCTGAAGCTCAGAGACATGATAGAACATTCCCAGAGCCACACAGCACAGGTGAGAACACAACCAAAGAAAGTATGAACACCTGCTTCTCCACCACCTATTTTCATGCCCCCTAAATTATCTTAGCACTTTGCAAACATGCCGTCCTGAGTCTGCCTGTGACAGACATTATGACTTGCAGTAGAAATCTCGCCTCATGGTCTTACACTTAACAGAGAAGCACTCTCATAGACCAGACACCTTGTGAAGAGAGAAGCTTCTTGTTATTTGAGAGCTCTCTGCCACACCCCACTCCAGATGAGTGCACTGGGCAGGGGAGGGGGGAGCAACAGAGATCAATGAAATGAAGGCTCTCGCGTGCCCCTGATGTGATTTTTAAAAGACGAACAAAATGTGGTTTTTTTGCTATTGTCATTGGGTCTGATCTGGATGTTATCTCGGGCTCTGGCAGCGGCAAGTTGCTGTCCCAGCTCATTAATCCAGACCCGTTACACTGAATTGAAGTGTTGAAAGTAAAAGATGGCTTGGAACAGAGTGTTCTCAGGGAACAACAGGTTGAAAGAAATTTTGTAGACTCTCAGGAACCACAAAGGGTGCCACAGTAACCGGGGAGTAAAAAGGATGCTAGCTCTCTTGAAGGCTGAACTACTTTGGGTTTTCTCTTGCTGTCCTGCTCTGCTGACATTTCAAGTGGACAAACATTGTCTTCCGTGCATCCCTGCTTCCTCTAGGATAGTCTAGTTACTTCCCTCCTTCTTTAAGAGCAGTTGCCCTATACACTAATAGAACCGGAGGAAAGCTATTTCTTAAACAAAATACCACTGCAGTGTGATTGGTTTAATATTTTATGGCCTTCAGAAATACTCTTATTTCTCTTTTTTTTAAAGATTTTATTTATTTATTTGACAGAGGGAGAGAGATCACAAGTAGGCAGAGAGGCAGGCGGTGGGCAGGGGGTGCGGGGGGGAGGGTGGGAAGCAGGCTCCCTGCTCAGCAGGGAGCCTGATGTGGGGCTCGATCCCAGGACTCTGAGATCATGACCTGAGCTGAAGGCAAAGGCTTAACCCACTGAGCTACCCAGGTGCCCCAGAAATATTCTTATTTCTAAAAGGAGATACATTGGAGAAGAAAAAGAAAAAATTAATGTTTACTAAATAATGACTATGTAGTACACATTATCTTACAGAAACCCTTACAGTACTCTGTTTGGCAGGGTCATTAGCCCCATTAGTCCAGAAAATCGAAATCCAAAGAGGTTTAATCTTTATCACGCATAGAGTTAGTACCTATTAGTTGTATGTAAATAAACGAGTCTGTGCTGAGGTGGCAATTCAATCTGCCACTGCGATGAATTGCTTAAAAAAACAATGGTAGCTGAGGGAGCTGCGAGCCAGGACATTCTAAACTGCTCTTCACCTCTGGCACGATATACCTGCAATGTCCAATACATAGCCACTAGCCACATAGGACTACCTAAATTTAAATGTAAATTCATCACAATTAAATAAAATGGAAATCTAGTCTGTCAGTTGCCCTAGGCACTGTTCAAGTGCTCCCTAGCCACCCGTACTCTGGGCGGCTGCCTGGAACAGTACAGATGCAGAGCATTTCCATCATCACGGAAAGTTCACTGGACAGAGCTCTGCTCAACTCTTGTGGACACGGTGCGATGAAGTAATATATGCCCTTACTCCAAATTTTAAAGATCTGTAGCAATACCAAAATGCAAATAAGTTGTGTGTGTTTGTGTGTGTGGGTGAGTGTGTATCTGCCTGTCTATGTTTTTTCTCTTGTAAGGAGAGGAGGGTTTAACAAGAAAGAGAAGAGAGAAAGGAAGAACAAGAAGAGTCTTTTGGAGAATAATGAGGGCAATTACCACAGGCTCTGTTTTGGATGGAGGGGTGATGCAAGGCATAATTGGAGCTTGCAGGAAATAAGTTCTTGCAAAAGTAAACAAACTGTACAAAGAAGGGTTTAAGAGATAAACTCCAGGGACTTCCACTTCTGACCAAGGTGAAGTAACAAGGAACCAATTCACTTTGCTCTTTGAAACAACCAAAACACAAACAAGAACAGACAAAATATATATAATCACTATTTTCAAGACACTAGACACCAGAAAACAAAAGTCAATGATCTCTGAAAGATAGAAAGCAAACCAAGTAAGCCTTACAGTCGCCCCAGGTTGTAGCTTAAAAGAGATTCAAGGTCACAAATCAAGAAAAGGGAACCCAGGCAGAGCCTCCCAGAGTAACCTGAGTTGAAGAGAGAGAGGACCATCCTGGAAGACCAAGGCAAGGAGAATCTGTAAGACAGAGAAAGCTGCCCAGAGAGAGAAATCTACAGAACTGCAGGGTCCCCTCCAGAATTCAGCAGAGTCCACATTGACACACGCTTGTGAGGAAACTTCTCGAAAGTGGGTTGTGCCTTTCCCTGGACAGTTGACATGGTGACCAACATGAATGAGGCAGGCGTCCAAAGGAGCAGCCACTTTCTTCTAACCTGGTACAGGGCAGTCTTCTCTGCAGAGCTCCCTAACTTGGCTGAAGCACACTGTTGGGACCATTACCTCCCCTCTGCCCATTCCTGCTGTCACCCCCTTCCTTTCACAGGTATTGATCCCTAATAAACATATGCATGTCAAACTCCATCTCAGCCAGTGCTTCCAGAGAACCCAGCCTGTGACAGGTGACGATTCCAGGTGACAGCTCATTTAAATCTGGTTTGAAAAACTATGTGGATGGTGGTGTAATTTAATGAGATGAGAATTAACTTTGAAAAAAAAAATAGGTTGTGTGTATAAATGTGTGGGGTGGACATAAAGAGTCTGACTATGTTATGTTTTAGATGTCTATTAAATATCCGAATAGGGATTTGAAGACGTTTAGCTATGTGATTCTGGACCTCAAGGGATAAATCAAAGCCAGAGATAAAAATAGGAATATCATCAGCACTCAGAAAAAAGTTAAAGCTATGGAACTAGATGGAAAGTCTCCCAAACTGCTTGAAAACACATAAGAGATCCCACAGACATTATAACATATTTAATAAAAAAAATTTCTTAAAAAAGTGTTCCTGGTTTTATGAATTTTGAGAAAAATCAGGAGATTCTTAGTTCATGTTCATTATCAAGGCAAAATTTTTGAAAAGTCCTACACTAAAAAGAACTACTAGTTTTATTTGACTTGGAATTCTCTCTCTCTCTCCCTCTCTCTCTCTGTGTGTCTCTCCCTCTCCATATATACATATATCTCACCATAGGAACGTTTTGGGGAGGAAATCCATTAAAACTTTTTTTTTCCTGAATCAGTGTGAAATTTTTATCTAGACTGATGAGGGAGCAGAAGGCAGCTGAGGACAAAGCCCAAGCGGACCCCCTGCACCCCACCCCCACCCCAGTCCGGGTGGGATCTGTGTGACATTCCTCAGGCACTCCTGGCTGCCCTAAAGCTAAGGGAAGGAAAGACAAATGGTTAACTTCTAGAGATTACAGTGCTGCACATAAGGAGTCTCCTTAAGTTTACAAATATCTTAGTGATTTATAAGAAAAGAAGTATTTTTATCAATAACCTAACTTCCAGAAGGAAATTCCCAACTGTCTTAATGGGAAAGGAAAAACAAACTTAACTTGACAATGGCAAGGCCTCCAGCATCTTGTAGCTCCTCTTTAGCGTGCAAAAATTCTTTTGAAAACCTCCCTTTTCCCTTATCCCCAACTCCCAAGTATATAATCAGCTACCCCTCACAACCCCAGTGCAGCAGCTCTTTCTGCCCATGGGTCCTGTCCCCGTGCTCTCATAAAACCACCATTTCCACCAAATAGATCTCAAGAGTTCTTTTTTGGCTGTCATCTCACCAAACCTCACCTATATTCCAAAACTATAACATAGACTTAAAATCCAACCTAGAATTTTCATTTTGATTCAGAGAACATAAACAATTAGAAGACTACATTTTAGGGCGCCTGGGTGGTTCAGTTGGTTAAGCAACTGCCTTCAGCTCAGATCAAGATCCAAGGGTCCTAGGATAGTCTGGAGTCTAGCTCTCTGCTGAGCAGGGAGCCTGCTTCTCCCTCTCTCTACCCCTCCACTGGCTTGTGCTCTCTCTCTCTCTCAAATAAATAAAATATTGAAGAAAAAAAAAGAGACTGCATTTTAAAATTCTACATTTGCCTCTATCTATGTAGACTGTGCCTCCTGGTCTGTACTTTTTCAAAACTAAAACTCTATCATGTCTGAACCTTGATATTTACCGATGTTGTTTTTCTTTCTTTCTCCTTCATCATAGCTGAGCCAGATCATATGTCTAAAAATAGAAAGAGAGAATAAGCCACAGGGACACATTGAGAGTTAGTGGACAGTGCACTATTTTATCAGTCAAATACCCAAGCATCAAGTTCTACCTTTAACAGCTTAGAGATCCTGGCTGAGTCACAAATCTAGACCTCAGTTTACTCAATGTAGAGAGTGGAAGGTGACAGATGAACTTCAGAGCCCTTGAAGCTACTCCTGTCGGCAGCACATGTACTAAAAGGCTCCTTCCAGCTCTAAAACTGAACAAAATGAAACTAATGCCAGCAAGGAATAAAGAGAGAAAAGTACACTTCAAGGCTTTTTGTTGAAGAACATCAAGATCTAAACCTTCTCCTTTTCTGCAGCACACTGTGGTCATTTTATTAACACCTCTGACATAGAGAATACAGGATGCGCCTAGTTAGTGTCTTACTAGTTGGGAGCACACATTAAAAAAAAAAAATTACTGGCTAAAATAAAACTTGCAGACTGGAAGATTTACATTGTTCATTATATTACAATGAAGAGATAATCTACAACTGCTTTCCGCTTTAAACTTAGTGTTTTCTGGAGCTCTGGAGACATCCATATTTGTTGCTGCTAAACATAATGTAAAACTCATGGATTAATGAAATAATTTTCCTTAAGCTTCAACAGTTTTCATAGGAGGCCTGGTATTAACAGCGAATATGCTCTAATCCTTTCAAAGAGGATTAATACTGGAGAAATGTGAAGAACGGACAGATAGAAAATAAATGGCAGATCAGAGGATATCCAACTTTAAATCAGGAAGCCCTGAGAGCCATGAAAGGGTCTATATGGAAATTGAGATCACTTCTTTTTTTTTTTTTTTTTTTTTTGGAAATTGAGATCACTTCTGAATAGAATTCATCGATTCCAGGGAAAGGTTACTCTAAAGTGTAAAACAGCTACCAAATCCTTGTGTGTGTGTGTGTGTGTGTGGGTGTGTGTATACACATATGCATATATATATATATATATATATATATATACATATATTTTTTTTTTTAAATAACAAAGCAGGGTTCTGGCATGGGGAGTTTTCTCTATCACTTTTTTATACTTCTATGATATATGGACAGTCTCAAATGACATACCAACTGTGATATATCAAGTGAAATACCAGAGACACAAGTGCAGATCTTATCCATGCAATGCAGACATAAAGCTGAAAAATTCATCCCCATGCTGCCAGGAAACAATTGCAAAAATTAGGCTGATGTTCCCTGATGTCAGGCCTATCAGAAGGCACAGGTGCTGTGCTTGTTTTATTTTAAACTACAGTTTACATCCATTTGTCCAAACAACATTTGCTCTGTAGAGAACCATGATATTTGGCACCGTGAAGCCTCTAAGAGGAACAAATGGTTCAGAGAATAAAAATTAAGAGGAGAGCTCATATATTCAGCAGAGAAAAATGCATGCTAGCCAGCAGGGGGAAACCCTCGGCAACTCTCATCTAAATGACTTCCAGCCGACTTGTTCATTTTGGAAGAAGAATTATAAATGGAGAGCGTTTCCTAAACCCAAGGTCAGAACTCCTTTTGCTAACAGAGAATTAGAGAATTCTAGGAGACACTCAGTGAGAAACTAATCCACTCTAGCTAGGTGGGGAAGGCATTTCTAGTTAGGACGGGGAGGGCATTCTCAGATCTGAGTGGATATAGATGCTAGCGGGAGGCACAGTGGAAGGATGGCCGTGATCCCAGAAAGACATGGGTATATCTCTGCAGTGAAAAACGCCTTAGACCTCAGGCAGCTATTGAAGAAAGAAGGAATAAAGTTAGCAACAGGCAAGGATGGGTTGGAAAAGGAGGAGCTTGCCCAAAAGATGATTTTTAGATGATACTTAACAGACTTAAAGGAAAAATTGAGTATTTTGCATATCTTTTTCATAAGCCAGCTGTGCAAAAGATCTCATTAGCCAAGGTAAATAATGGAACTGAATTTACCATTAGGAGTTTCAAAGAAAATATTTTAACTCTAAGTAATAGGATTTTTAAGAAGGTATACTTGTATTTTCTATTTCTTCTCTCCAAAATGTATAAGCAAAGAGAACTAATATATAAAAGCTTTCTATTAAAGCCTTAGACTGTAATGACAAAATAATTTCCTAGGGAAAAAACCCATCTCTGCTACATGTAACCCAGTAGAATTCTCAATCATATTTCAAAATTGTGACATTTATAGAAATATAAACTGGAAATTTGGGGTTTGGTTGGAGCAAGAGGTAGCACAAAATTATATTGTACTGTATTATATTATATTGTGACATAGCATATAATTATGTTTTTATATCAATATTATATCATATCATACCAATATTATATTACATTTTATTATATTATATATTCAGACATTCTCTGCTTCTATCTTGATAAAGCCTGAGATTTACACTAGAGCAAATAAAAGCTGGCAGATCTTTCTCCATGTGAGCACCTAGAGCAGGGGTGTGATTTAATAAGCTACCATGTGAGAGAACTAAAGAATATATTTTGATAGAAGGAAGTGACCTTCAGGGTTTGGGAGAAGTTTTCAAATGGAAAAGTGTTTTTCACCAGAAACATAATAGTAAGTTAGAGAAGATCTATAAGACCTGCCATTCATCTGTGTTTGGGGAAAAAATAATTGCTTATTAGGCAATAAAGGTGTGAGAGCCTCTGCTGTGTGGAAATGACTGTGTGTGCTCTGCTAGGAAAAGATGAAGGGGGCCCCTCAAGCACTGACAGGAGGGCAGGGGGCAGACAAACAAACATCCAAATAAGGATGAGCACTCAGAAAGCACTGGAAACACCAAACACACACACACAGAAAATAGCTCCAAGAGAATTTCCTTATATGTGTACAGTACTTTAAACACATCATCTCACTTAGCTTTTAAAAGAAATTAGCCCAAAAGAGACTCTGATCTCTTTTGTCCCAATGAAGAAACATTATCTGGAAGAATGCAAGTGATGTGTCCAAGGGCATACAATTTTAAAGGTTCACCTACTCAGTCTTGGTATATGCAGCATTTAACAGCTCTTTATACTAAGCCATATATAAATATACAGATTAATGAAATTAAATTTCTGCAATTACTTTTTTAGAAGGAATGCCTTTTCTGTTTCTTTCTGGGGTCCACAAGGAGGGGTTTTCCCTAAGCACCTTCATATTCCTTTGCTCACCCCAGTAGGTGACAGACTCCTGACTACAAAGCAGGCCTGAGTGTGGAAAGCTGAACTTGTTCCCTGCACAGCCAGACGGTCAGACGGTTACAGGAGGACGCTTCCGGTCACCGGCAGGGTAGGTCTGCCTGATTCTGGGTTTCAGTTAATGGGCCAAGGTGACTGTCACGAGAAGCTATCTCTTCAACTTTGACTGTGTTATTAATAAGAGGGTTATCTTGAACACGCGTAGTTTTGATTCTTATTTCTCAACTTGTTGTTAATCCCAGATGAAGGAGAGGGATGCCATTTTTTTTCAAGATCCACTCAGAAACCCCAATGCTGTCGGTAATGCTTCCCTTCGAAGCATGAGTGACATTATGATTTCAGATTCAGGTATCAAGTTCTGATAATGGTGGATTGAGTAATTTGGCCCAAACTCAGAGTGAAAAAGCTCATTATATTTTCTTAAACCCCCTTAAAAGGCTGGAAGCATTAAAAAAAAAAAAAAATAGTAAAGCAGGGGTTCCCCGGAGGGGCTCAATTGTTAAGCGTCTGCCTTTGGCTTAGGTCATGATCTCAGGGTCCTGGGATCAATTCCCTGCTCAGCAGGGAGTCTGCTTGTCCCTCTCCCTCTACTCCTCACCCCTGTTTGTGCTCTCTTTCTCTTTCACACTCTCTCTATGCTTTCTCTCTCTCAAATTATAATAAATTTAAATTTAAATTTAAAAAGTGAAGCATTACCCTGAGACTTAGGAAAATGAGCCCAGAAATTTGGATCTCATCGTCCCTTGTGGATTCCAAAAGAAATGTCAGAGAGGACAGGAGACTGAATTATACCTTTTGAAGACCTTCTTAGGACAGAGGCATCAAAATTAGATTCAAAAGCTTTAAGAATCAGAGGGAAGGACCAAAAGACTGTACCGTAGGAATAAGTATAAATCAAAAGTCATTAGGCCCTTGGGTAGATTGCAGTTGAGAAATGAATTACTACAGTCCCTTAAATAGAATTGACACAATTCTACATCGCCAGAGCCACCAGATACCTGGAAGTAGCAAACGTAAATCTTCTCCGGAGAGCAATAATCATATAATAGACCTTAAATTAGCTCCACAAACAACTTCATAATAAGAAGTCCCAACACAATCAAAAATAGCATAGCACAGATTGACAGAACCCCCCAAAAATGGAAAAATGAGCAAAATTATGTATTAACAATTAAGAAAAGAACTAGCAGTTATGAAAATATACTTAAAATATCTAGTAAAGGGTGAAGTACAAATTTAAAAAGAGATAACCCCTTCATCTATTGGATTTTTATAAATTTTAAAAGGTATCATTTCTCTTCTTGGCAGGAAAAAATCAATAAACTAAAAATAACTGCAGTTAGAAATGTTAAGTTATAACATCTCTTTTGGAAAGGGATCTTCTAACATCTATTAAAATTAAAAATATGCTTACTATTTAGGTCAGCCCACTCGTGGGACTTTATCCCATAGAAGCAAAACTATCTGTATATAAAGATGTATGTTAGGGGTATTTGCTGGTCCATTCTTAGTGGCAAACAAACAAACAAACAAAAAATTTAAGAAAAAAAATGAAAAGATGCTTATTCCTGTGGAACATATCAGAATGGCCAGGAGTCACAAAAACGGACTCAAAAATCTCTAGTCAATGGAGAAATATGTCAGTTTTCATAAGCTATACAAGTCCTTTCCCAGAATTCTCTTTCCCATATAGTCACACCTTAGGGATGGCCACAAGACAAGTTTGCCCAAGATTTGAAAGCCAAAAAGGAAGCACTAGCCATTACCTTCTGAAAATCTGGATAGGTGGCCGGATACCATTACAACTTGCACATGGCACTGCACATGGCTCCCCTTGCAGGTCCGGGCAGCTGCCAGATATGCACCTACTTCGACTCCATGGAATCTGCTTTTGAGCTTCTCTGACTCCTGGGACAGGCACTTATGCAATTCCATGGGGAAGGTCACCAGTTTTTTCTTCTAGGTCAAACACATAGCCATGGTTAAAGGCAGTAAAGAGCAAATGTGAGTTCCAGATTGAACTCCTAGATTTTAGTTTTCCTTATTCTCCCCTGCTTTTTTTCCAGCTTTTCTTCTTCACCGCTAGCCCATCAGACCTCCCTCACCTGCGGGCACACTCAGTACAGAGATAACACCCCTCCACCGGCTTCAGCAGGTCTAATCACTATAAAACATCTCTCTTTGCATATCATTTATGGCCATTCTGCTTCCCTGATCAAACTCTAAATGATGAAGCTCCCGTAATAGGAAATTGGCAGATGAAATTAGAAACAGGGAAACACAATGATACAAAAAAAATTATAACATTGTCTATGCAAAATTATGTATGTATAAATAAAGTTTTTTAATATTATATACAGAAATATATACAGAAGTTGAATTATTTTTTCTTGTAGGCCATTGATAACCTTGTACATTTTTAATCACATGCACCCATATCTAAGAACACTACTGGAAGGGATGTGGTGAGACGTCCAGTATCCCTTTTCTCCATTTCTCTAACTCTCTTTATCTGGATCCCTAAGGACTCAACTAATGAGGAGACATCCAGGCTTTGTGTGACCTTAATCATATATAATTTGGGGATGCTATTTTAAGGAAAACAATACAAAATTGGGTCCTAGAACAAATATACATGTTTTGGTGAGAAGACACTAAAATCACAAATTTTATTTTATTTTTTTTTTATTTTTTTTTTTTAATAAGAGGTGTTTTTTTTTTTAAGATTTTATTTATTTATTTGTCAGAGAGAGAGCAAGCACAGGCAGACAGAGTGGCAGGCAGAGGCAGAGGGAGAAGCAGGCTCCCCGCCGAGCAAGGAGCCTGATGTGGGACTCGATCCCAGGACGCTGGGATCATGACCTGAGCCGAAGGCAGCCGCCCAACCAACTGAGCCACCCAGCCGTCCCTAAAATCACAAATTTTAAAAAGCTGACAACACAAATGTCACAAAATCTAGAAAAGTTAAGTAACATTTTTATTAATGAACTCCCTTACACACTTCTAGATTGCATTTCAAGATACATGTCCTTTGTGCATCAATTTTTTAAAATCATTTTCAACATAGAGACTAGGGAGGTAATTCAATTTTTCCTCTAGCCTGGTTAGTAGAAATGTACTTGTTATTTATTATTGATGGTTTAGCTTCACAATTCATGTCATGTAAATTTTTAAGATTGCTGTCAAATTTGGAGAATCTACTACCAAGTTTCTTTTACACATGAGACATAAAATTTTAAAGCCATGAAATATAAGCTGTAATATTTTAGAGCATGTCAACATCTGTTGACTATTTTTAAGAACTCTGAATTGACAACACTCATAACCTCTTTATTGTTGATGTCACTGAGTCCGTTGTTTCGTTAGGGATATAGAAGAACTCTTGGAAGCCATTTCTTCACATACACCGCTAAAAAATACCTATACGCAATGGAGCCACAAACCATATAAATATAATCCCATTAAACTTAAATGTATCATCAAGCCCGTGGTCACTCCAGTGCCACCAGCATAAGGGAAAGTAGAAAGTAGACTGAGTGGAGGTCAGAATGGTTAGAGACGCTGGTACTGCGTTTAAATATTTTGCTGTATAAATATTATCAAATACATGACACATTGCCAAGTTCCCTCTTTCTATTTCATGTGGACATGATAATCCTGAAGCTTAATTTTTGTTAACTTCATGGTAAATCATGGGAAAACCTCTGTCAAATATCAACAAGAATTTGGCAAAATCAGATTCAACCCAAGTGGCCTAATTCCTATTCCCTAGTCCAGACTTTCCTTCTTATTCTTTTCTTTTCTTTTTTTTCCCCTGGGAGAAGAACAAACAGTTGCTTCAATACAAAAGTCTTTCTCTCACCAGTCCCAAGGCAATGAAATGTTAGAGTTTGGCGATTCTGTTAATTGTCAGAGATAAATCTTAGAAGTTTACGTTATAATAAAAATACATACTGGACCAAAGTGGTGTTAGGAGATTTGGATTCAGTAACTTTGGTCAAGTCAACTTCTCCGACATTCACTTCTTATCCACAGAGTGAGGATTTCAATAGATCATCACTAAATTCCTTTTCTCAGCCTAAATTTCATAACCATAGGCCTCACTGCACAGCAAAAATTCCTACAGTTTCCTGCCTTACCTCCTTGATGCGAGTCTCTCCACTTCCCAATTCATCCTCCACAGCCCACTCCAAATTAGTATCCTGGAAATGTTCTTTAACTGTCTTATTCTACAAGACAACAGTATTATTTAAGTCTTTCATGCTACAACATTAAGGTATTCGGCAATCCAGGAATTTTCTAGTGAGCTTTAATCGTTTGGAGCTTATCACATAAGATTTATTCTATATCTGGCTTCCTGGAATTTGAAAACAAAGAAAATATCTCAATGTCACAGGTGTCACGAGAGCAAAAACTGTGGTCTCAGGAAAGGCCAATGCCATCTCTGTGTCCTTCCACTGAGTTGTCACACTTGAAGCAAATAATATAAAGCTGCTTCTCTTTTCTTTACACTGCAACCTTTTCACAAGACAACTCACAGGAATACAATTTGCTCTTGTACAATTGCCATGGGTGATGGCATCTTAATTAGAAGCGGTAATCGGATTGCCATTCAGAATGAAATGACAAGAGGAACACCTAGGAGGCAGATGCCTTTCACTCTTCCATTGCAGACCACTCCGAGGCTCTCGCTGCCTCACCCTGGGAAGCACCCCAACAGAACCTGCAGCAAGTACCCCATCTTAGAGGTCATGCCTCTGCTCAATATTAAGTTGAACAATGTGAAGACATTCTTCTGTGGAATGGCATAGTAGTATTGGCGGGTTTCTGCTCAGAGCTTTAGGATAGCCGGGCAATCAATTTACGTAATGGAGAAGGGATCCATTTGATTGATTAACACGGAAACATTATCAATTTGTCTAGATCTTGAGTTTTCACTGAAATAGCATTTAAGTGCAAAGAGTGAAAAAAAATCTATAGAATTTGCTAGATATTGTCTAAATTACATTCTGATTCAACAGACTAGTTATGTCCTTCACATACTACAACAACAACAACAACAAAAAAATGGTGACTTTGCCAAGAGTAAATATTTTCTGTGACCTGTGGACACCTCAGATTTGTGTATGTTCAGATTACAGATGAACATAAATGACTCAATGACCTCTGTTTTTCTCAACTTAATACATCAATGTTTTATGTAAATATGTTGAAAATATTAATGTGATGAGGAACAAATTATGGCAAGGAGGAAAAAGACATGATTTATATAATCAATGTCTCATTTTCACTTTATGGCACTGAAAGGTGTACAATTCTGTTTTGTTTTGTTTTGTTTTTCTACTTTTTTTTTTATTTCTTTTCAGCGTAACAGAATTCATAGTTTTACACCACACCCAGTGCTCCATGCAATGCGTGCCCTCCACAATACCCACAACCTGGCTCCCCCAACCTCCCACCCCCCGCCCCTTCAAAACCCTCAGGTTGTTTTTCAGAGTCCATAGTCTCTCATGGTTCATCTCCCCCCCAATTTCCCTCAACTCCCTTTTCCTCTCCATCTCCCCATGTCCTCCGTGTTATTTGTTATGCTCCACAAATAAGTGAAACCATATGATAATTGACTCTCTCTGCTTGA